>OX451738.1:469985750-470008250 GCA_948472305.1 Vicia faba
GTTGTTGTTGTTGTTGTTGTTGTTATTTATTTGACAATTTTGTTGTTGTTGGAGGTGTTGTTGTTGTTGATGTTGTTGTTGTTATTTATTTGACGTTGTTGTTGTTGTTGTTGTTTATTTGACGTTGTTGTTGTTGACGTTGTTGTTGTTGTTTATTTGACGTTGTTGTTGATGTTGTTGTTGTTGTTTATTTGACGTTGTTGTTGCTTATTTGACATTGTTGTTGTTGACGTTGTTGTTGTTGTTGTTGTTTATTTGACATTGTTGTTGTTGTTGACGTTGTTGTTGTTGTTGTTTATTTGACGTTGTTGTTGTTGTTTATTTGACGTTGTTGTTGTTGTTTATTTGACGGCGTTGTTGTTGTTTATTTGACGTTGTTGTTGTTGTTGACGTTGTTGTTGTTGTTGACATAGTTGTTGTTGTTGTTTATTTGACGTTGTTGTTATTGTTGACATTGTTGTTGTTTATTTGACGTTGTTGTTGTTGTTGTTGTTGATGTTGTTGTTGTTATTTTGACGTTGTTGTTGTTGTTGACATTGTTGTTGTTTATTTGACATTGTTGTTGTTGTTGACGATGTTGTTGTTGTTGTTGACATTGTTGTTGTTGTTGTTTATTTGACTTTTTGTTGTTGTTGACGTTGTTGTTGTTGTTGACGTTGTTGTTGTTGTTGTTTATTTGACGTTGTTGTTGTTGTTGTTGTTGACGTTGTTGTTGTTGTTGTTTATTTGACAATTTTGTTGTTGTTGACGGTGTTGTTGTTGTTGATGATGTTGTTGTTTATATTTGTTTGACGTTGTTGTTGTTGTTGTTTATTTGACGTTGTTGTTGTTATTTATTGGACATTGTTGTTTATTTGACGTTGTTGTTGTTGACGTTGTTGTTGTTGTTTATTTGACGTTGTTGTTGTTTATTTGACGTTGTTGTTGTTGTTTATTTGACGTTGTTGTTGTTGTTGTTTATTTGACGTTGTTGTTGTGGTTTTTTTGACATTGTTGTTGTTGTTGACGTTGTTGTTGTTGTTGTTGTTTATTTGACGTTGTTGTTGTTGTTGTTTATTTGACATTGTTGTTGTTGTTGACGTTGTTGTTGTTTATTTGACGCTGTTGTTGTTGTTGACGTTGTTGTTGTTGTTGTTATTTATTTGACGTTGTTGTTGTTGTTGTTGTTTATTTGACATTGTTATTGTTGTTGTTGTTTATTTGACGTTGTTGTTGTTGTTGTTGTTTTTGTTGTTGTTGTTTTTGTTGTTTATTTGACGTTGTTGTTGTTGTTGACGTTGTTGTTGTTGTTTATTTGACGTTGTTGTTGTTGTTGTTGTTTATTTGACGTTGTTTTTATTGTTGTTTATTTGACATTGTTGTTGTTATTGTTGTTTATTTGACGTTGTTGTTGTTGTTGTTTATTTGACGGTGTTGTTGTTGTTGTTGTTTATTTGACGTTGTTGTTGTTGTTGTTGTTTATTTGACGTTGTTGTTGTTCACGTTGTTGTTGTTGTTTATTTGACGTTGTTGTTGTTGACGTTGTAGTTGTTGTTGTTGTTTATTTGACGTTGTTGTTGCTTATTTGACGTTGTTGTTGTTGTTGACGTTGTTGTTGTTGTTGTTTATTTGACATTGTTGTTGTTGTTGTTGACGTGGTTGTTGTTGTTGTTTATTTGACGTTGTTGTTGTTGTTGTTGTTGTTTATTTGACGTTGTTGTTGTTGTTGATGTTTATTTGACGTTGTTATTGTTGTTGTTTATTTGACGTTGTTGTTGTTGACGTTGTTGTTGTTGTTGTTGTTATTGTTTATTTGACGTTGTTGTTGTTGTTGACGTTGTTGTTGTTGTTGTTGTTTATTTGACGTTGTTGTTGTTATTTATTTGACATTGTTGTTGTTGTTGACGTTGTTGTTGTTGTTGTTGTTCATTTGACGTTGTTGTTGTTGTTGTTGACGTTGTTGTTGTTGTTATTTATTTGACGTCGTTGTTGTTGTTGTTTATTTAACGTTGTTGTTGTTTTTGTTTTTGTTGTTTATTTGACGTTATTGTTGTTGTTGTTGTTTATTTGACGTTGTTGTTGTTGTGGTTTTTGTTGTTTATTTTACGTTGTTGTTGTTATTTATTTGACGTTGTTGTTGTTGTTGTTTATTTGACGTTGTTGTTGTTGTTTATTTGACGGTGTTGTTGTTGTTGTTTATTTGACATTGTTATTGTTGTTGTTGTTTATTTGACGTTGTTGTTGTTGTAGATGTTGTTGTTGTTGTTTATTTGACGTTGTTGTTGTTGTTGACATAGTTGTTGTTGTTGTTTATTTGACGTTGTTGTTATTGTTGACGTTGTTGTTGTTTATTTGACGTTGTTGTTGTTGTTCTTGTTGTTGTTTATTTGACGTTGTTGTTGTTGACGTTGTTGTTGTTGTTGTTGTTTAATTGACGTTGTTGTTGTTTACGTTGTTGTTGTTGTTGTTTATTTAACTTTGTTGTTGTTGTTGTTGACGTTGTTGTTGTTGTTGTTTATTTGACGTTGTTGTTGTTGACGTTGTTGTTGTTGTTGTTGTTTATTTGACATTGTTGTTGTTGTTGTTGACATTGTTGTTGTTGTTTATTTGACTTTGTTGTTATTGTTGACACTGTTGTTGTTGACATTGTTGTTGTTGTTTATTTGACGGTGTTGTTATTGTTGTTGATGTTGTTGTTGTTATTTATTTGACATTGTTGTTATTGTTGTTTATTTGACGTTGTTGTTGTTGACGTTGTTGTTGTTGTTTATTTGATGTTGTTGTTGTTGATGTTGTTGTTGTTGTTGTTGTTGTTGTTTATTTGACGTTGTTGTTGCTTATTTGACGTTGTTGTTGTTGTTGTTGACGTTGTTGTTGCTTATTTGACGTTGTTGTTGTTGTTGTTGACGTTGTTGTTGTTGTTGTTTATTTGACATTGTTGTTGTTGTTGTTGACGTTGTTGTTGTTTATTTGACGTTGTTATTGTTGTTGTATATTTGACGTTGTTGTTGTTGTTGACGTTGTTGTTGTTGTTTATTTGACGTTGTTGTTGTTGTTTATTTGACATTGTTGTTGTTGTTGACGTTGTTGTTGTTGTTGTTTATTTGACGTTATTGTTGTTGTTTATTTGACATTGTTGTTGTTGTTGACGTTGTTGTTGTTGTTTATTTGACGTTGTTGTTGTTGACGTTGTTGTTGTTCTTGTTGTTTATTTGATGTCGTTGTTGTTGTTGTTTATTTGACGTTGTTGTTGTTGTTTTTGTTTTTTATTTGACATTGTTGTTGTTGTTTTTGTTGTTTATTTGACGTAGATGTTGTTGTTGACGTTGTTGTTGTTGTTTATTTGACGTTGTTGTTGTTGTTTTTGTTGTTTATTTGACGTTGTTGTTGTTGTTTATTTGACGTTGTTGTTGTTGACGTTGTTGTTGTTGTTGTTGTTGACGTTGTTGTTGTTGTTGTTGTTTATTTGACGTTGTTGTTGTTGTTTTTGTTATTTATTTGACGTTATTGTTGTTATTTATTTGACGTTGTTGTTGTTGTTGTTTATTTGACGTTGTTGTTTACGTTGTTGTTGTTGTTGTTTATTTGACATTGTTGTTGTTGTTGTTGTTGACATTGTTGTTGTTGTTTATTTGACTTTGTTGTTGTTGTTCATGTTGTTGTTGTTGACGTTGTTGTTGTTGTTTATTTGACGTTGTTGTTGTTGTTGTTGTTAACGTTGTTGTTGTTGTTGTTGTTGTTATTTATTTGACAATTTTGTTGTTGTTGGAGGTGTTGTTGTTGTTGATGTTGTTGTTGTTATTTATTTGACGTTGTTGTTGTTGTTGTTGTTTATTTGACGTTGTTGTTGTTGACGTTGTTGTTGTTGTTTATTTGACGTTGTTGTTGATGTTGTTGTTGTTGTTTATTTGACGTTGTTGTTGCTTATTTGACATTGTTGTTGTTGACGTTGTTGTTGTTGTTGTTGTTTATTTGACATTGTTGTTGTTGTTGACGTTGTTGTTGTTGTTGTTTATTTGACGTTGTTGTTGTTGTTCTTGTTGTTGTTTATTTGACGTTGTTGTTGTTGTTGTTTATTTAACGTTGTTATTGTTGTTGTTTATTTGACGTTGTTGTTGTTGTTGACGTTGTTGTTATTGTTGTTTATTTGGCGTTGTTGTTGTTATTTATTTAACATTGTTGTTGTTGTTGACGTTGTTGTTGTTGTTGTTTATTTGACGTTGTTGTTGTTGTTGTTGACGTTGTTGTTTATTTGACGTCGTTGTTGTTGTTGTTGTTGTGTATTTGACGTTGTTGTTGTTGTTGTTTTTGTTGTTTATTTGACGTTGTTGTTGTTGTTGTTGTTGTTTTTTTTGTTTATTTGACGTAGATGTTGTTGTTGACGTTGTTGTTGTTGTTTTTGTTGTTTATTTGACGTTGTTGTTGTTGTTTATTTGACGTTGTTGTTGTTGTTTATTTGACGTTGTTGTTGTTGTTGTTTATTTGACGGTATTGTTGTTGTTGTTTATTTGACGTTGTTGCTGTTATTGTTGTTTATTTGACGTTGTTGTTGTTGTTGACGTTGTTGTTATTGTTGACATAGTTGTTGTTGTTGTTGTTTATTTGACGTTGTTGTTATTGTTGACGTTGTTGTTGTTTATTTGACGTTGATGTTGTTGTTGACGTTGTTGTTGTTATTTTGACGTTGTTGTTGTTGTTCTTGTTGTTGTTTATTTGACGTTGTTGTTGTTGACGTTGTTGTTGTTATTGTTGTTGTTGTTGTTTAATAGACGTTGTTGTTATTGTTGTTGACGTTGTTGTTGTTGTTGTTTTATTAACGTTGTTGTTAACGTTGTTGTTGTTGTTGACGTTGTTGTTGTTGTCATTTATTTGACGTTGTTGTTGTTAACGTTGTTGTTGTTGTTGTTTATTTGACATTGTTGTTGTTGTTGACGGTGTTGTTGTTGTTGTTGACATTGTTGTTGTTGTTTATTTGACTTTGTTGTTGTTGTTGACGTTGTTGTTGTTGTTGACGTTGTTGTTGTTGTTTATTTGACGTTGTTGTTGTTGTTGACGTTGTTGTTGTTGTTGTTGTTGTTTATTTGACAATTTTGTTGTTGTTCACGGTGTTGTTGTTGTTGATGATGTTGTTGTTTATATTTATTTGAAGTGGTTGTTGTTGTTGTTGTTTATTTGACGTTGTTGTTGTTATTTATTTGACATTGTTGTTGTTGTTTATTTGACGTTGATGTTGTCGACGTTGTTGTTGTTGTTGTTGTTGTTTATTTGACGTTGTTGTTGTTGTTGTTGTTTATTTGACGTTGTTGTTGTTGTTGTTTATTTGACGTTGTTGTGTTGGTTTTTTTGACATTGTTGTTGTTGTTGACGTTGTTGTTGTTGTTGTTGTTGTTTATTTGACGTTGTTATTGTTGTTGTTTATTTGACATTGTTGTTGTTGTTGACGTTGTTGTTGTTTATTTGACGCTGTTGTTGTTGATGACGACGTTGTTGTTGTTGTTATTTATTTGACGTTGTTGTTGTTGTTGTTGTTGTTTATTTGACATTGTTGTTGTTGTTGTTGTTTATTTGACGTTGTTGTTGTTGTTGTTTATTTCACGTTGTTGTTGTTGTTGTTGTTTTTGTTGTTTATTTGACGTTGTTGTTGTTGTTGACGTTGTTGTTGTTGTTTATTTGACGTTGTTGTTGTTGTTGTTGTTGTTGTTTATTTGACGTTGTTTTTATTGTTGTTTATTTGACGTTGTTGTTGTTGTTGTTTATTTGACGTTGTTGTTGTTGTTCTTTATTTGACGGTGTTATTGTTGTTGTTCTTTATTTGACGTTGTTGTTGTTGTTGTTTATTTGACGTTGTTGTTGTTGACGTTGTTGTTGTTGTTTATTTGACGTTGTTGTTGTTGACGTTGTTGTTGTTGTTGTTGTTTTATTGACGTTGTTGTTGTTTACGTTGTTGTTGTTGTTGTTTATTTAACTTTGTTGTTGTTGTTGTTGACGTTGTTGTTGTTGTTGTTTATTTGACGTTGTTGTTGTTGACGTTGTTGTTGTTGTTGTTGTTTATTTGACATTGTTGTTGTTGTTGTTGACATTGTTGTTGTTGTTTATTTGACTTTGTTGTTATTGTTGACACTGTTGTTGTTGACATTGTTGTTGTTGTTTATTTGACGGTGTTGTTGTTGTTGTTGATGTTGTTGTTGTTATTTATTTGACATTGTTGTTATTGTTGTTTATTTGACGTTGTTGTTGTTGACGTTGTTGTTGTTGTTTATTTGATGTTGTTGTTGTTGATGTTGTTGTTGTTGTTGTTGTTGTTGTTTATTTGACGTTGTTGTTGCTTATTTGACGTTGTTGTTGTTGTTGTTGACGTTGTTGTTGCTTATTTGACGTTGTTGTTGTTGTTGTTGACGTTGTTGTTGTTGTTGTTTATTTGACATTGTTGTTGTTGTTGTTGACGTTGTTGTTGTTTATTTGACGTTGTTATTGTTGTTGTATATTTGACGTTGTTGTTGTTGTTGACGTTGTTGTTGTTGTTTATTTGACGTTGTTGTTGTTGTTTATTTGACATTGTTGTTGTTGTTGACGTTGTTGTTGTTGTTTATTTGACGTTATTGTTGTTGTTTATTTGACATTGTTGTTGTTGTTGACGTTGTTGTTGTTGTTTATTTGACGTTGTTGTTGTTGACGTTGTTGTTGTTCTTGTTGTTTATTTGATGTCGTTGTTGTTGTTGTTTATTTGACGTTGTTGTTGTTGTTTTTGTTTTTTATTTGACATTGTTGTTGTTGTTTTTGTTGTTTATTTGACGTAGATGTTGTTGTTGACGTTGTTGTTGTTGTTTATTTGACGTTGTTGTTGTTGTTTTTGTTGTTTATTTGACGTTGTTGTTGTTGTTTATTTGACGTTGTTGTTGTTGACGTTGTTGTTGTTGTTGTTGTTGACGTTGTTGTTGTTGTTGTTGTTTATTTGACGTTGTTGTTGTTGTTTTTGTTGTTTATTTGACGTTATTGTTGTTGTTTATTTGACGTTGTTGTTGTTGTTGTTTATTTGACGTTGTTGTTTACGTTGTTGTTGTTGTTGTTTATTTGACATTGTTGTTGTTGTTGTTGTTGACATTGTTATTGTTGTTTATTTGACTTTGTTGTTGTTGTTCATGTTGTTGTTGTTGACGTTGTTGTTGTTGTTTATTTGACGTTGTTGTTGTTGTTGTTGTTAACGTTGTTGTTGTTGTTGTTGTTGTTATTTATTTGACAATTTTGTTGTTGTTGGAGGTGTTGTTGTTGTTGATGTTGTTGTTGTTATTTATTTGACGTTGTTGTTGTTGTTGTTGTTTATTTGACGTTGTTGTTGTTGACGTTGTTGTTGTTGTTTATTTGACGTTGTTGTTGATGTTGTTGTTGTTGTTTATTTGACGTTGTTGTTGCTTATTTGACATTGTTGTTGTTGACGTTGTTGTTGTTGTTGTTGTTTATTTGACATTGTTGTTGTTGTTGACGTTGTTGTTGTTGTTGTTTATTTGACGTTGTTGTTGTTGTTCTTGTTGTTGTTTATTTGACGTTGTTGTTGTTGTTGTTTATTTAACGTTGTTATTGTTGTTGTTTATTTGACGTTGTTGTTGTTGTTGACGTTGTTGTTATTGTTGTTTATTTGGCGTTGTTGTTGTTATTTATTTAACATTGTTGTTGTTGTTGACGTTGTTGTTGTTGTTGTTTATTTGACGTTGTTGTTGTTGTTGTTGACGTTGTTGTTGTTGTTGTTGTTTATTTGACGTCGTTGTTGTTGTTGTTGTTGTGTATTTGACGTTGTTGTTGTTGTTGTTTTTGTTGTTTATTTGACGTTGTTGTTGTTGTTGTTGTTGTTTTTTTTGTTTATTTGACGTAGATGTTGTTGTTGACGTTGTTGTTGTTGTTTTTGTTGTTTATTTGACGTTGTTGTTGTTGTTTATTTGACGTTGTTGTTGTTGTTTATTTGACGTTGTTGTTGTTGTTGTTTATTTGACGGTATTGTTGTTGTTGTTTATTTGACGTTGTTGCTGTTATTGTTGTTTATTTGACGTTGTTGTTGTTGTTGACGTTGTTGTTATTGTTGACATAGTTGTTGTTGTTGTTGTTTATTTGACGTTGTTGTTATTGTTGACGTTGTTGTTGTTTATTTGACGTTGATGTTGTTGTTGACGTTGTTGTTGTTATTTTGACGTTGTTGTTGTTGTTCTTGTTGTTGTTTATTTGACGTTGTTGTTGTTGACGTTGTTGTTGTTATTGTTGTTGTTGTTGTTTAATAGACGTTGTTGTTATTGTTGTTGACGTTGTTGTTGTTGTTGTTTTATTAACGTTGTTGTTAACGTTGTTGTTGTTGTTGACGTTGTTGTTGTTGTCATTTATTTGACGTTGTTGTTGTTAACGTTGTTGTTGTTGTTGTTTATTTGACATTGTTGTTGTTGTTGACGGTGTTGTTGTTGTTGTTGACATTGTTGTTGTTGTTTATTTGACTTTGTTGTTGTTGTTGACGTTGTTGTTGTTGTTGACGTTGTTGTTGTTGTTGTTTATTTGACTTTGTTGTTGTTGTTGACGTTGTTGTTGTTGTTGTTGTTGTTTATTTGACAATTTTGTTGTTGTTCACGGTGTTGTTGTTGTTGATGATGTTGTTGTTTATATTTATTTGAAGTGGTTGTTGTTGTTGTTGTTTATTTGACGTTGTTGTTGTTATTTATTTGACATTGTTGTTGTTGTTTATTTGACGTTGATGTTGTCGACGTTGTTGTTGTTGTTGTTGTTGTTTATTTGACGTTGTTGTTGTTGTTGTTGTTTATTTGACGTTGTTGTTGTTGTTGTTTATTTGACGTTGTTGTGTTGGTTTTTTTGACATTGTTGTTGTTGTTGACGTTGTTGTTGTTGTTGTTGTTGTTTATTTGACGTTGTTATTGTTGTTGTTTATTTGACATTGTTGTTGTTGTTGACGTTGTTGTTGTTTATTTGACGCTGTTATTGTTGATGACGACGTTGTTGTTGTTGTTATTTATTTGACGTTGTTGTTGTTGTTGTTGTTGTTTATTTGACATTGTTGTTGTTGTTGTTGTTTATTTGACGTTGTTGTTGTTGTTGTTTATTTCACGTTGTTGTTGTTGTTGTTGTTTTTGTTGTTTATTTGACGTTGTTGTTGTTGTTGACGTTGTTGTTGTTGTTTATTTGACGTTGTTGTTGTTGTTGTTGTTGTTGTTTATTTGACGTTGTTTTTATTGTTGTTTATTTGACGTTGTTGTTGTTGTTGTTTATTTGACGTTGTTGTTGTTGTTCTTTATTTGACGGTGTTATTGTTGTTGTTCTTTATTTGACGTTGTTGTTGTTGTTGTTTATTTGACGTTGTTGTTGTTGACGTTGTTGTTGTTGTTTATTTGACGTTGTTGTTGTTGACGTTGTAGTTGTTGTTGTTGTTTATTTGACATTGTTGTTGTTGTTGTTGACGTGGTTGTTGTTGTTGTTTATTTGACGTTGTTGTTGTTGTTGTTGTTGTTGTTGTTGTTTATTTGACGTTGTTGTTGTTGTTGTTGATGTTTATTTGACGTTGTTATTGTTGTTGTTGACGTTGTTGTTGTTGTTGTTGTTGTTTATTTGAGGTTGTTGTTGTTGTTGACGTTGTTGTTGTTGTTGTTGTTTATTTGACGTTGTTGTTGTTGTTTATTTGACCTTGTTGTTGTTGTTGTTCATTTGATGTTGTTGTTGTTGTTGTTGACGTTGTTGTTGTTGTTGTTGTTTATTTGACGTTGTTGTTGTTGTTGTTTATTTGACGTTGTTGTTGTCGTTGTTGTTGTTGTTTATTTGACGTCGTTGTTGTTGTTGTTGTTGACGTTGTTGTTGTTGTTGTTTATTTGACGTTGTTATTGTTGACGTTGTTGTTGTTGTTGTTGTTTATTTGACATTGTTGTTGTTGTTGTTGTTGACATTGTTGTTGTTGTTTATTTGACTTTGTTGTTATTGTTGACACTGTTGTTGTTGACGTTGTTGTTGTTGTTTATTTGACGTTGTTGTTGTTGTTGACGTTGTTATTATTGTTGTTGTTATTTATTTGACAATTTTGTTGTTTTTGACGGTGTTGTTGTTGTTTATTTGACGTTGTTGTTGTTTATTTGACTTTGTTGTTATTGTTGACGTTGTTGTTGTTATTTATTTGACGTTGTTGTTGTTGTTGACGTTGTTGTTGTTGTTGTTTATTTGACGGTGTTGTTGTTGTTGTTTATTTGACGTTGTTGCTGTTGTTGTTGTTTATTTGACGTTGTTGTTGTTGTTTTTGTTGTTTATTTGACGTTGTTGTTGTTGTTTATTTGACGTTGTTGTTGTTGTTGTTTATTTGACGTTGTTGTTGTTGTTTATTTGACGGTGTTGTTGTTGTTGTTTATTTGTCGTTGTTGCTGTTGTTGTTGTTTATTTGACGTTGTTGTTGTTGTTGTTGATGTTGTTGTTGTTGTTGTTTATTTGACGTTGTTGTTATTGTTGACATAGTTGTTGTTGTTGTTTATTTGACGTTGTTGTTATTGTTGACGTTGTTGTTGTTTATTTGACGTTGTTGTTGTTGTTCTTGTTGTTGTTTATTTGACGTTGTTGTTGTTGACGTTGTTGTTGTTGTTGTTGTTTAATTGACGTTGTTGTTGTTGTTGACGTTGTTGTTGTTGTTGTTTATTTAACTTTGTTGTTGTTGTTGACGTTGTTGTTGTTGTTGTTTATTTGACGTTGTTATTGTTGACGTTGTTGTTGTTGTTGTTGTTTATTTGACATTGTTGTTGTTGTTGTTGTTGACATTGTTGTTGTTGTTTATTTGACTTTGTTGTTATTGTTGACATTGTTGTTGTTGACGTTGTTGTTGTTGTTTATTTGACGTTGTTGTTGTTGTTGACGTTGTTATTATTGTTGTTGTTATTTATTTGACAATTTTGTTGTTTTTGACGGTGTTGTTGTTGTTTATTTGACGTTGTTGTTGTTTATTTGACTTTGTTGTTGTTGTTGACGTTGTTGTTGTTGTTTATTTGACGTTGTTGTTGTTGTTGACGTTGTTGTTGTTGTTGTTTATTTGACGGTGTTGTTGTTGTTGTTTATTTGACGTTGTTGCTGTTGTTGTTGTTTATTTGACGTTGTTGTTGTTGACGTTGTTGTTGTTGTTTATTTGACGTTGTTGTTGTTGTTGACATAGTTGTTGTTGTTGTTTATTTGACGTTGTTGTTGTTGTTGACGTTGTTGTTGTTTATTTGACGTTGTTGTTGTTGTTCTTGTTGTTGTTTATTTGACGTTGTTTTTGTTGACGTTGTTGTTGTTGTTGTTGTTGTTTAATTAACGTTGTTGTTGTTGTTGTTGACGTTGTTGTTGTTGTTTATTTAACTTTGTTGTTGTTGTTGTTGACGTTGTTGTTGTTGTTGTTTATTTGACTTTGTTGTTGACGTTGTTGTTGTTGTTGTTGTTTATTTGACATTGTTGTTGTTGTTGACATTGTTGTTGTTGTTTATTTGACTTTGTTGTTGTTGTTCACGTTGTTGTTGTTGACGTTGTTGTTGTTGTTTATTTGACGTTGTTGTTGTTGTTGTTGTTGTTGACGTTGTTGTTGTTGTTGACGTTGTTGTTGTTATTTATTTGACGTTGTTATTGTTGTTGTTGTTGACGTTGTTGTTGTTGTTGTTATTTATTTGACAATTTTGTTGTTGTTGGCGTGTTGTTGTTGTTGATGTTGTTGTTGTTATTTATTTGACGTTGTTGTTGTTGTTGTTTTTATTTGACGTTGTTATTGTTGTTGTTTATTTGACGTTGTTGTTGTTGTTGTTGTTTATTTGACGTTGTTGTTGTTGTTGATGTTGTTGTTGTTGTTTATTTGACGTTGTTGTTGCTTATTTGACGTTGTTGTTGTTGTTGACGTTGTTGTTGTTGTTGTTTATTTGACATTGTTGTTGTTATTGCTGTTGTTTATTTGACGTTGTTGTTGTTGTTTATTTCACGTTGTTGTTGTTGTTGTTGTTGTTGTTGTTTTTGTTGTTTATTTGACGTTGTTGTTGTTGTTGACGTTGTTGTTGTTGTTTATTTGACGTTGTTGTTATTGTTTATTTGACGTTGTTTTTAGTGTTGTTTATTTGACGTTGTTGTTGTTGTTGTTGTTGTTTATTTGACGTTGTTGTTGTTTATTTGACGGTGTTGTTGTTGTTTATTTGACGGTGTTGTTGTTGTTGTTGTTATTTATTTGACGTTGTTGTTGTTGTTGTTTATTTGACGTTGTTGTTGTTGACGTTGTTGTTGTTGTTGTTTATTTGACGTTGTTGTTGTTGACGTTGTAGTTGTTGTTGTTGTTTATTTGACGTTGTTGTTGCTTATTTGACGTTGTTGTTGTTGTTGTTGTTTATTTGACATTGTTGTTGTTGTTTATTTGACGTTGTTGTTGTTGTTGTTGTTGTTTATTTGACGTTGTTGTTGTTGTTGTTGATGTTTATTTGACGTTGTTGTTGTTGTTGTTTAATTGACATTGTTGTTGTTGTTGTTGACGTTGTTGTTGTTGTTGTTGTTTATTTAACTTTGTTGTTGTTGTTGTTGACGTTGTTGTTGTTGTTTATTTGACGTTGTTGTTGACGTTGTTGTTGTTGTTTATTTGACATTGTTGTTGTTGTTGTTGTTGACATTGTTGGTGTTGTTTATTTGACTTTGTTGTTGTTGTTCACGTTGTTGTTGTTGACGTTGTTGTTGTTGTTTATTTGACGTTGTTGTTGTTGTTGACGTTGTTGTTGTTGTTGTTATTTATTTGACAATTTGTTGTTGTTGGCGGTGTTGTTGTTGTTGTTGATGTTGTTGTTGTTATTTATTTGACGTTGTTGTTGTTGTTGTTGTTGTTTATTTGACATTGTTGTTGTTGACGTTGTTGTTGTTGTTGTTGTTTATTTGACGTTGTTGTTGTTGATGTTGTTGTTGTTTATTTGACGTTGTTGTTGCTTATTTGACGTTGTTGTTGACGTTGTTGTTGTTGTTGTTGTTGTTTATTTGACACTGTTGTTGTTGTTGACGTTGTTGTTGTTGTTGTTTATTTGACGTTGTTGTTGTTGTTGTTGTTTATTTGACGTTGTTGTTGTTGTTTTTGTTGTTTATTTGACGTTGTTGTTGTTGTTTATTTGACGTTGTTGTTGTTGTTTATTTGACGTTGTTGTTGTTGTTGTTTATTTGACGGTGTTGTTGTTATTGTTTATTTGACGTTGTTGCTGTTGTTTTTTTTTTATTTGACGTTGTTGTTGTTGTTGACGTTGTTGTTGTTGTTGTTGTTTATTTGACGTTGTTGTTGTTGTTGACATAGTTGTTGTTGTTGTTTATTTGACGTTGTTGTTATTGTTGACGTTGTTGTTGTTTATTTGACGTTGTTGTTGTTGTTCTTGTTGTTGTTTATTTGACGTTGTTGTTGTTGACGTTGTTGTTGTTGTTGTTGTTGACGTTGTTGTTGTTGTTGTTGTTTATTTGACGTTGTTGTTGTTGTTGTTTTTGTTGTTTATTTGACGTTATTGTTGCTGTTTATTTGACGTTGTTGTTGTTGTTGTTTATTTGACGTTGTTGTTGACATTGTTGTTGTTGTTGTTGTTTATTTGACATTGTTGTTGTTGTTGTTGACATTGTTGTTGTTGTTTATTTGACTTTGTTGTTGTTGTTCACGTTGTTGTTGTTGTTGTTGTTGTTTATTTGACGTTGTTGTTGTTGTTGTTAACGTTGTTGTTGTTGTTATTTATTTGACAATTTTGTTGTTGTTGGAGGTGTTGTTGTTGTTGATGTTGTTGTTGTTATTTATTTGACGTTGTTGTTGTTGTTGTTGTTTATTTGACGTTGTTGTTGTTGACGTTGTTGTTGTTTATTTGACGTTGTTGTTGTTGATGTTGTTGTTGTTGTTTATTTGACGTTGTTGTTGCTTATTTGACATTGTTGTTGTTGACGTTGTTGTTGTTGTTGTTTATTTGACATTGTTGTTGTTGTTGACGTTGTTGTTGTTGTTATTTATTTGACGTTGTTGTTGTTGTTGTTGTTGTTGTTTATTTGACGTTGTTGTTGTTGTTGTTGTTTTTGTTGTTTATTTGACGTTGTTGTTGTTGTTGACGTTGTTGTTGTTGTTTATTTGACGTTGTTGTTGTTGTTGTTGTTTATTTGACGTTGTTTTTATTGTTGTTTATTTGACGTTGTTGTTGTTGTTGTTGTTGTTGTTTATTTGACGTTGTTGTTGTTGTTCTTTATTTGACGGTGTTATTGTTGTTGTTCTTTATTTGACATTGTTGTTGTTGTTGTTTATTTGACGTTGTTGTTGTTGACGTTGTTGTTGTTGTTTATTTGACGTTGTTGTTGTTGACGTTGTAGTTGTTGTTGTTGTTTATTTGACATTGTTGTTGTTGTTGTTGACGTGGTTGTTGTTGTTGTTTATTTGACGTTGTTGTTGTTGTTGTTGTTTATTTGACGTTGTTGTTGTTGTTGATGTTTATTTGACGTTGTTATTGTTGTTGTTTATTTGACGTTGTTGTTGTTGACGTTGTTGTTGTTGTTGTTTATTTGACGTTGTTGTTGTTGTTGACGTTGTTGTTGTTGTTGTTGTTTATTTGGCATTGTTGTTGTTGTTTATTTGACCTTGTTGTTGTTGTTGTTGTTCATTTGATGTTGTTGTTGTTGTTGACGTTGTTGTTGTTGTTGTTGTTGTTTATTTGACGTCGTTGTTGTTGTTGTTTATTTGACGTTGTTGTTGTTGTTGTTTTTGTTGTTTATGTGACGTTATTTTTGTTGTTGACGATGTTGTTGTTGTTTATTTGAAGTTGTTGTTGTTGTTTTTGTTGTTTATTTGACGTTGTTGTTGTTGTTTATTTGACGTTGTTGCTGTTGTTGTTGTTTATTTGACGTTGTTGTTGTTGTTTATTTGACGGTGTTGTTGTTGTTGTTTATTTGACGTTGTTGCTGTTGTTGTTGTTTATTTGACGTTGTTGTTGTTGTTGATGTTGTTGTTGTTGTTGTTGTTTATTTGACGTTGTTGTTGTTGTTGACATAGTTGTTGTTGTTGTTGTTTATTTGACGTTGTTGTTATTGTTGACGTTGTTGTTGTTTATTTGACGTTGTTGTTGTTGTTCTTGTTGTTGTTTATTTGACGTTGTTGTTGTTGACGTTGTTGTTGTTGTTGTTGTTTAATTGACGTTGTTGTTGTTGTTGACGTTGTTGTTGTTGTTGTTGTTTATTTAACTTTGTTGTTGTTGACGTTGTTGTTGTTGTTGTTTATTTGACGTTGTTATTGTTGACGTTGTTGTTGTTGTTGTTTATTTGACATTGTTGTTGTTGTTGTTGTTGACATTGTTGTTGTTGTTTATTTGACTTTGTTGTTATTGTTGACACTGTTGTTGTTGACGTTGTTGTTGTTGTTTATTCGACGTTGTTGTTGTTGTTGACGTTGTGATTATTGTTGTTGTTATTTATTTGACAATTTTGTTGTTTTTGACGGTGTTGTTGTTGTTTATTTGACGTTGTTGTTGTTTATTTGACTTTGTTGTTGTTGTTGTTTATTTGACGTTGTTGTTGTTGTTGACGTTGTTGTTGTTGTTGTTTATTTGACGGTGTTGTTGTTGTTGTTGTTTATTTGACGTTGTTGCTGTTGTTGTTGTTTATTTGACGTTGTTGTTGTTGACGTTGTTGTTGTTGTTTATTTGACGTTGTTGTTGTTGTTGACATAGTTGTTGTTGTTGTTTATTTGACGTTGTTGTTGTTGTTAACGTTGTTGTTGTTTATTTGACGTTGTTGTTGTTCTTGTTGTTGTTTATTTGACGTTGTTTTTGTTGACGTTGTTGTTGTTGTTGTTGTTGTTGACGTTGTTGTTGTTGTTTATTTAACTTTGTTGTTGTTGTTGTTGACGTTGTTGTTGTTGTTGTTTATTTGACTTTGTTGTTGACGTTGTTGTTGTTGTTGTTTATTTGACATTGTTGTTGTTGTTGTTGTTGTTGACATTGTTGTTGTTGTTTATTTGACTTTGTTGTTGTTGTTCACGTTGTTGTTGTTGACGTTGTTGTTGTTGTTTATTTGACGTTGTTGTTGTTGTTGTTGTTGACGTTGTTGTTGTTGTTGACGTTGTTGTTGTTATTTATTTGACGTTGTTATTGTTGTTGTTGTTGACGTTGTTGTTGTTGTTGTTATTTATTTGACAATTTTATTGTTGTTGGCGGTGTTGTTGTTGTTGTTGATGTTGTTGTTGTTATTTATTTGACGTTGTTGTTGTTGTTGTTTTTATTTGACATTGTTATTGTTGTTGTTTATTTGACGTTGTTGTTGTTGTTGTTTATTTGACGTTGTTGTTGTTGTTGATGTTGTTGTTGTTGTTTATTTGACGTTGTTGTTGCTTATTTGACGTTGTTGTTGTTGTTGACGTTGTTGTTGTTGTTGTTTATTTGACATTGTTGTTGTTGTTGCTGTTGTTTATTTGACGTTGTTGTTGTTGTTGTTTATTTCACGTTGTTGTTGTTGTTGTTGTTGTTGTTGTTTTTGTTGTTTATTTGACGTTGTTGTTGTTGTTGACGTTGTTGTTATTGTTTATTTGACGTTGTTGTTGTTGTTTATTTGACGTTGTTTTTAGTGTTGTTTATTTGACGTTGTTGTTGTTGTTGTTGTTGTTGTTGTTTATTTGACGTTGTTGTTGTTTATTTGACGGTGTTGTTGTTGTTGTTGTTGTTTATTTGACGTTGTTGTTGTTGTTGTTTATTTGACGTTGTTGTTGTTGACGTTGTTGTTGTTGTTGTTTATTTGACGTTGTTGTTGTTGACGTTGTAGTTGTTGTTGTTGTTTATTTGACGTTGTTGTTGCTTATTTGACGTTGTTGTTGTTGTTGTTGTTGTTGTTGTTTATTTGACATTGTTGTTGTTGTGGTTGACGTGGTTGTTGTTGTTGTTTATTTGACGTTGTTGTTGTTGTTGTTGTTTATTTGACGTTGTTGTTGTTGTTGTTGTTGATGTTTATTTGACGTTGTTGTTGTTGTTGTTGTTGTTGTTTAATTGACATTGTTGTTGTTGTTGTTGACGTTGTTGTTGTTGTTGTTTATTTAACTTTGTTGTTGTTGTTGTTGACGTTGTTGTTGTTGTTTATTTGACGTTGTTGTTGACGTTGTTGTTGTTGTTGTTTATTTGACATTGTTGTTGTTGTTGTTGTTGACATTGTTGGTGTTGTTTATTTGACTTTGTTGTTGTTGTTCACGTTGTTGTTGTTGACGTTGTTGTTGTTGTTTATTTGACGTTGTTGTTGTTGTTGTTGACGTTGTTGTTGTTGTTGTTATTTATTTGACAATTTGTTGTTGTTGGCGGTGTTGTTGTTGTTGATGTTGTTGTTGTTATTTATTTGACGTTGTTGTTGTTGTTGTTGTTGTTTATTTGACGTTGTTGTTGTTGTTGTTTATTTGACGTTGTTGTTGTTGATGTTGTTGTTGTTTATTTGACGTTGTTGTTGCTTATTTGACGTTGTTGTTGTTGTTGACGTTGTTGTTGTTGTTGTTGTTTATTTGACACTGTTGTTGTTGTTGACGTTGTTGTTGTTGTTGTTTATTTGACGTTGTTGTTGTTGTTGTTTATTTGACATTGTTGTTGTTGTTTTTGTTGTTTATTTGACGTTGTTGTTGTTGTTTATTTGACGTTGTTGTTGTTGTTTATTTGACGTTGTTGTTGTTGTTGTTTATTTGACGGTGTTGTTGTTATTGTTTATTTGACGTTGTTGCTGTTATTGTTTATTTGACGTTGTTGTTGTTGTTGTTTAATTAACGTTGTTGTTGTTGTTGTTGACGTTGTTGTTGTTGTTTATTTAACTTTGTTGTTGTTGTTGTTGACGTTGTTGTTGTTGTTGTTTATTTGACTTTGTTGTTGACGTTGTTGTTGTTGTTGTTGTTGTTTATTTGACATTGTTGTTGTTGTTGTTGACATTGTTGTTGTTGTTTATTTGACTTTGTTGTTGTTGTTCATGTTGTTGTTGTTGACGTTGTTGTTGTTGTTGTTGTTTATTTGACGTTGTTGTTGTTGTTGTTGTTGTTGACGTTGTTGTTGTTGTTGACGTTGTTGTTGTTATTTATTTGACGTTGTTATTGTTGTTGTTGTTGACGTTGTTGTTGTTGTTGTTATTTATTTGACAATTTTGTTGTTGTTGGCGGTGTTGTTGTTGTTGTTGATGTTGTTGTTGTTATTTATTTGACGTTGTTGTTATTGTTGTTGTTTATTTGACGTTGTTGTTGTTGTTGTTTATTTGACGTTGTTGTTGTTGTTGATGTTGTTGTTGTTGTTTATTTGACGTTGTTGTTGCTTATTTGACGTTGTTGTTGTTGTTGACGTTGTTGTTGTTGTTGTTGTTGTTGTTTATTTGACGTTGTTGTTGTTGTTTATTTCACGTTGTTGTTGTTGTTGTTGTTGTTGTTGTTTTTGTTGTTTATTTGACGTTGTTGTTGTTGTTGACGTTGTTGTTATTGTTTATTTGACGTTGTTGTTGTTGTTGTTTATTTGACGTTGTTTTTAGTGTTGTTTATTTGACGTTGTTGTTGTTGTTGTTTATTTGACGTTGTTGTTGTTTATTTGACGGTGTTGTTGTTGTTGTTGTTTATTTGACGTTGTTGTTGTTGTTGTTTATTTGACGTTGTTGTTGTTGACGTTGTTGTTGTTGTTGTTTATTTGACGTTGTTGTTGTTGACGTTGTAGTTGTTGTTGTTGTTTATTTGACGTTGTTGTTGCTTATTTGACGTTGTTGTTGTTGTTGTTGTTGTTTATTTGACATTGTTGTTGTTGTGGTTGACGTGGTTGTTGTTGTTGTTTATTTGACGTTTTTGTTGTTGTTGTTGTTGTTTATTTGACGTTGTGGTTGTTGTTGTTGTTGATGTTTATTTGACGTTGTTGTTGTTGTTGTTGTTGTTTAATTGACATTGTTGTTGTTGTTGTTGACGTTGTTGTTGTTGTTGTTTATTTAACTTTGTTGTTGTTGTTGTTGACGTTGTTGTTGTTGTTTATTTGACGTTGTTGTTGACGTTGTTGTTGTTGTTGTTTATTTGACATTGTTGTTGTTGTTGTTGACATTGTTGGTGTTGTTTATTTGACTTTGTTGTTGTTGTTCACGTTGTTGTTGTTGTTGACGTTGTTGTTGTTGTTTATTTGACGTTGTTGTTGTTGTTGTTGACGTTGTTGTTGTTGTTGTTATTTATTTGACAATTTGTTGTTGTTGGCGGTGTTGTTGTTGTTGTTGATGTTGTTGTTGTTATTTATTTGACGTTGTTGTTGTTGTTGTTGTTTATTTGACGTTGTTGTTGTTGACGTTGTTGTTGTTGTTGTTTATTTGACGTTGTTGTTGTTGATGTTGTTGTTGTTTATTTGACGTTGTTGTTGCTTATTTGACGTTGTTGTTGTTGTTGACGTTGTTGTTGTTGTTGTTGTTGTTTATTTGACACTGTTGTTGTTGTTGACGTTGTTGTTGTTGTTGTTTATTTGACGTTGTTGTTGTTGTTGTTGTTGTTGTTGTTTATTTGACGTTGTTGTTGTTTTTGTTGTTTATTTGACGTTGTTGTTGTTGTTTATTTGACGTTGTTGTTGTTGTTTATTTGACGTTGTTGTTGTTGTTGTTTATTTGACGGTGTTGTTGATATTGTTTATTTGACGTTGTTGCTGTTGTTGTTTTTTTATTTGACGTTGTTGTTGTTGTTGACGTTGTTGTTGTTGTTGTTTATTTGACGTTGTTGTTGTTGTTGACATAGTTGTTGTTGTTGTTTATTTGACGTTGTTGTTATTGTTGACGTTGTTGTTGTTTATTTGACGTTGTTGTTGTTTATTTGATGTTGTTGTTGTTGTTCTTGTTGTTGTTTATTTGACGTTGTTGTTGTTGACGTTGTTGTTGTTGTTGTTGACGTTGTTGTTGTTGTTGTTGTTTATTTGACGTTGTTGTTGTTGTTTTTGTTGTTTTTTTGACGTTATTGTTGTTGTTTATTTGACGTTGTTGTTGTTGTTGTTTATTTGACGTTGTTGTTGACGTTGTTAAAGTTGTTTTTGTTTATTTGACATTGTTGTTGTTGTTGTTGTTGACATTGTTGTTGTTGTTTATTTGACTTTGTTGTTGTTGTTCACGTTGTTGTTGTTGACGTTGTTGTTGTTGTTTATTTGACGTTGTTGTTGTTGTTGTTGACGTTGTTGTTGTTGTTGTTGTTATTTATTTGACAATTTGTTGTTGTTGGCGGTGTTGTTGTTGTTGTTGATGTTGTTGTTGTTATTTATTTGACGTTGTTGTTGTTGTTGTTGTTTATTTGACGTTGTTGTTGTTGACGTTGTTGTTGTTGTTGTTTATTTGACGTTGTTGTTGTTGATGTTGTTGTTGTTTATTTGACGTTGTTGTTGCTTATTTGACGTTGTTGTTGTTGTTGACGTTGTTGTTGTTGTTGTTGTTTATTTGACACTGTTGTTGTTGTTGACGTTGTTGTTGTTGTTGTTTATTTGACGTTGTTGTTGTTGTTGTTGTTGTTGTTGTTTATTTGACGTTGTTGTTGTTTTTGTTGTTTATTTGACGTTGTTGTTGTTGTTTATTTGACGTTGTTGTTGTTGTTGTTTATTTGACGTTGTTGTTGTTGTTGTTTATTTGACGGTGTTGTTGATATTGTTTATTTGACGTTGTTGCTGTTGTTGTTTTTTTATTTGACGTTGTTGTTGTTGTTGACGTTGTTGTTGTTGTTGTTTATTTGATGTTGTTGTTGTTGTTGACATAGTTGTTGTTGTTGTTTATTTGACGTTGTTGTTATTGTTGACGTTGTTGTTGTTTATTTGACGTTGTTGTTGTTTATTTGATGTTGTTGTTGTTGTTCTTGTTGTTGTTTATTTGACGTTGTTGTTGTTGACGTTGTTGTTGTTGTTGTTGTTGACGTTGTTGTTGTTGTTGTTGTTTATTTGACGTTGTTGTTGTTGTTTTTGTTGTTTTTTTGACGTTATTGTTGTTGTTTATTTGACGTTGTTGTTGTTGTTGTTTATTTGACGTTGTTGTTGACGTTGTTAAAGTTGTTTTTGTTTATTTGACATTGTTGTTGTTGTTGTTGTTGACATTGTTGTTGTTGTTTATTTGACTTTGTTGTTGTTGTTCACGTTGTTGTTGTTGACGTTGTTGTTGTTGTTTATTTGGCGTTGTTGTTGTTGTTGTTAACGTTGTTGTTGTTGTTGTTGTTATTTATTTGACAATTTTGTTGTTGTTGGAGGTGTTGTTGTTGTTGATGTTGTTGTTGTTATTTATTTGACATTGTTGTTGTTGTTGTTGTTTATTTGACGTTGTTGTTGTTGACGTTGTTGTTGTTTATTTGACGTTGTTGTTGTTGATGTTGTTGTTGTTGTTTATTTGACGTTGTTGTTGCTTATTTGACATTGTTGTTGTTGTTGTTGTTGTTGTTTATTTGACATTGTTGTTGTTGTTGACGTTGTTGTTGTTGTTGTTGTTGTTTATTTGACGTTGTTGTTGTTGTTGTTGTTGTTGTTTATTTGACGTTGTTGTTGTTGTTGTTTATTTAACGTTGTTATTGTTGTTGTTTATTTGACGTTGTTGTTGTTGTTGACGTTGTTGTTATTGTTGTTTATTTGGCGTTGTTGTTGTTATTTATTTAACATTGTTGTTGTTTTTGACGTTGTTGTTGTTGTTGTTGTTTATTTGACATTGTTGTTGTTGTTGTTGACGTTGTTGTTGTTGTTGTTTATTTGACGTCGTTGTTGTTGTTGTTGTGTATTTGACGTTGTTGTTGTTGTTGTTGTTTTTGTTGTTTGTTTGACGTTGTTGTTGTTGTTGTTTTTTTTTTTTTGTTTATTTGTCGTAGATGTTGTTGTTGACGTTGTTGTTGTTGTTTTTGTTTTTTATTTGACGTTGTTGTGGTTGTTTATTTGACGTTGTTGTTGTTGTTGTTTTTATTTGACATTGTTATTGTTGTTGTTTATTTGACGTTGTTGTTGTTGTTGTTTATTTGACGTTGTTGTTGTTGTTGATGTTGTTGTTGTTGTTGTTTATTTGACGTTGTTGTTGCTTATTTGACGTTGTTGTTGTTGTTGACGTTGTTGTTGTTGTTGTTTATTTGACATTGTTGTTGTTGATGCTGTTGTTTATTTGACGTTGTTGTTGTTGTTTATTTCACGTTGTTGTTGTTGTTGTTGTTGTTGTTGTTTTTGTTGTTTATTTGACGTTGTTGTTGTTGTTGACGTTGTTGTTATTGTTTATTTGACGTTGTTGTTGTTGTTGTTTATTTGACGTTGTTTTTAGTGTTGTTTATTTGACGTTGTTGTTGTTGTTGTTGTTTATTTGACGTTGTTGTTGTTTATTTGACGGTGTTGTTGTTGTTGTTGTTGTTTATTTGACGTTGTTGTTGTTGTTGTTTATTTGACGTTGTTGTTGTTGACGTTGTTGTTGTTGTTGTTGTTTATTTGACGTTGTTGTTGTTGACGTTGTAGTTGTTGTTGTTGTTTATTTGACGTTGTTGTTGCTTATTTGACGTTGTTGTTGTTGTTGTTGTTGTTTATTTGACATTGTTGTTGTTGTGGTTGACGTGGT
>OX451738.1:470013250-470060750 GCA_948472305.1 Vicia faba
CGTAGATGTTGTTGTTGACGTTGTTGTTGTTGTTTTTGTTTTTTATTTGACGTTGTTGTGGTTGTTTATTTGACGTTGTTGTTGTTGTTGTTTATTTGACGTTGATGTTGTTGTTTATTTGACGGTATTGTTGTTGTTGTTTATTTGACGTTGTTGCTGTTATTGTTGTTTATTTGACGTTGTTGTTGTTGTTGACGTTGTTGTTATTGTTGACATAGTTGTTGTTGTTGTTTATTTGACGTTGTTGTTATTGTTGACGTTGTTGTTGTTTATTTGACGTTGATGTTGTTGTTGACGTTGTTGTTGTTATTTTGACGTTGTTGTTGTTGTTGTTGTTTATTTGACGTTGTTGTTGTTGTTGTTTATTTGACGTTGTTGTTGTTGACGTTGTTGTTGTTATTGTTGTTGTTGTTGTTTAATAGACGTTGTTGTTATTGTTGTTGACGTTGTTGTTGTTGTTGTTTTTTTAACGTTGTTGTTAACGTTGTTGTTGTTGTTGACGTTGTTGTTGTTGTCGTTTATTTGACGTTGTTGTTGTTAACGTTGTTGTTGTTGTTGTTTATTTGACATTGTTGTTGTTGTGTACGGTGTTGTTGTTGTTGTTGACATTGTTGTTGTTGTTGTTTATTTGACTTTGTTGTTGTTGTTGACGTTGTTGTTGTTGACGTTGTTGTTGTTGTTTATTTGACGTTGTTGTTGTTGTTGTTGACGTTGTTGTTGTTGTTGTTGTTGTTGTTTATTTGATAATTTTGTTGTTGTTGATGATGTTGTTGTTTATATTTATTTGATGTTGTTGTTGTTGTTGTTGTTGTTTATTTGTCGTTGTTGTTGTTATTTATTTGACATTGTTGTTGTTGTTTATTTGACGTTGCTGTTGTCGACGTTGTTGTTGTTGTTGTTTATTTGACGTTGTTGTTGTTGTTGTTTATTTGACGTTGTTGTTGTGGTTTTTTTGACATTGTTGTTGTTGTTGACGTTGTTGTTGTTGTTGTTGTTGTTTATTTGACGTTGTTGTTGTTGTTGTTGACGTTGTTGTTGTTGTTGTTGTTTATTTGACATTGTTGTTGTTGTTGACGTTGTTGTTGTTTATTTGACGCTGTTGTTGTTGTTGATGACGTTGTTGTTGTTGTTGTTGTTATTTATTTGACGTTGTTGTTGTTGTTGTTGTTTATTTGACATTGTTGTTGTTGTTGTTTATTTGACGTTGTTGTTGTTGTTGTTGTTTATTTCACATTGTTGTTGTTGTTGTTTTTGTTGTTTATTTGACGTTGTTGTTGTTGTTGACGTTGTTGTTGTTGTTTATTTGACGTTGTTGTTGTTGTTGTTGTTTATTTGACGTTGTTTTTATTGTTGTTTATTTGACGTTGTTGTTGTTGTTGTTGTTTATTTGACGTTGTTGTTGTTGTTGTTTATTTGACGGTGTTATTGTTGTTGTTGTTTATTTGACGTTGTTGTTGTTGTTGTTTATTTGACGTTGTTGTTGTTGACGTTGTTGTTGTTATTTATTTGACGTTGTTGTTGTTGACGTTGTAGTTGTTGTTGTTGTTTATTTGAAATTGTTGTTGCTTATTTGACGTTGTTGTTGTTGTTGACGTTGTTGTTGTTGTTGTTTATTTGACATTGTTGTTGTTGTTGACGTGGTTGTTGTTGTTGTTGTTTATTTGACGTTGTTGTTGTTGTTGTTTATTTGACGTTGTTGTTGTTGTTGTTGATGTTTATTTGACGTTGTTACTGTTGTTGTTTATTTGACGTTGTTGTTGTTGACGTTGTTGTTGTTGACGTTGTTGTTGTTGTTGTTGTTTATTTGACGTTGTTGTTGTTGTTGACGTTGTTGTTGTTGTTGTTTATTTGACGTTGTTGTTGTTGTTTATTTGACCTTGTTGTTGTTGTTGTTCATTTGACGTTGTTGTTGTTGTTGACGTTGTTGTTGTTGTTGTTGTTTATTTGACATCGTTGTTGTTGTTGTTTATTTGACGTTGTTGTTGTTGTTGTTGTTTTTGTTGTTTATTTGACGTTATTGTTGTTGTTGACGTTGTTGTTGTTGTTTATTTGAAGTTGTTGTTGTTGTTTTTGTTGTTTATTTGATGTTGTTGTTGTTGTTTATTTGACGTTGTTGTTGTTGTTGTTTATTTGACGTTGTTGTTGTTGTTTATTTGACGGTGTTGTTGTTGTTGTTTATTTGACGTTGTTGCTGTTGCTGTTGTTTATTTGATGTTGTTGTTGTTGTTGATGTTGTTGTTGTTGTTTATTTGACGTTGTTGTTGTTGTTGACATAGTTGTTGTTGTTGTTTATTTGACGTTGTTGTTATTGTTGACGTTGTTGTTGTTTATTGGACGTTGTTGTTGTTGTTCTTGTTGTTGTTTATTTGACGTTGTTGTTCTTGACGTTGTTGTTGTTGTTGTTGTTTAATTGACGTTGTTGTTGTTGTTGACGTTGTTGTTGTTGTTGTTGTTGTTTATTTAACTTTGTTGTTGTTGTTGACGTTGTTGTTGTTGTTGTTGTTGTTGTTTATTTGACGTTGTTATTGTTGACGTTGTTGTTGTTGTTGTTGTTTATTTGACATTGTTGTTGTTGTTGTTGTTGACATTGTTGTGGTTGTTTATTTGACTTTGTTGTTATTGTTGACACTGTTGTTGTTGACGTTGTTGTTGTTGTTTATTTGACGTTGTTGTTGTTGTTGACGTTGTTATTATTGTTGTTGTTATTTATTTGACAATTTTGTTGTTTTTGTTGTTTATTTGACGTTGTTGTTGTTTATTTGACTTTGTTGTTGTTGTTGACGTTGTTGTTGTTGTTTATTTGACGTTGTTGTTGTTGTTGTTTATTTGACGGTGTTGTTGTTGTTGTTTATTTGACGTTGTTGTTGTTGTTGTTGTTGTTTATTTGACGTTGTTGTTGTTGACGTTGTTGTTGTTGTTTATTTGACGTTGTTGTTGTTGTTGACATTGTTGTTGTTGTTGTTTATTTGACGTTGTTGTTATTGTTGACGTTGTTGTTGTTTATTTGATGTTGTTGTTGTTGTTCTTGTTGTTGTTTATTTGACGTTGTTTTTGTTGACGTTGTTGTTGTTGTTGTTGTTTAATTAACGTTGTTGTTGTTGTTGTTGACGTTGTTGTTGTTGTTTATTTAACTTTGTTGTTGTTGTTGTTGACGTTGTTGTTGTTGTTGTTTATTTGACTTTGTTGTTGACGTTGTTGTTGTTGTTGTTGTTTATTTGACATTGTTGTTGTTGTTGTTGTTGACATTGTTGTTGTTGTTTATTTGACTTTGTTGTTGTTGTTCACGTTGTTGTTGTTGACGTTGTTGTTGTTCTTTATTTGACGTTGTTGTTGTTGTTGTTGTTGTTGACAATGTTGTTGTTGTTGACGTTGTTGTTGTTATTTATTTGACGTTGTTATTGTTGTTGTTGTTGACGTTGTTGTTGTTGTTATTTATTTGACAATTTTGTTGTTGTTGGCGGTGTTGTTGTTGTTGTTGATGTTGTTGTTGTTATTTATTTGACGTTGTTGTTGTTGGTGTTTTTATTTGACGTTGTTATTATTGTTGTTTATTTGACGTTGTTGTTGTTGTTTATTTGACGTTGTTGTTGTTGTTGATGTTGTTGCTGTTGTTTATTTGACGTTGTTGTTGTTTATTTGACGTTGTTGTTGTTGTTGACGTTGTTGTTGTTGTTGTTTATTTGACATTGTTGTTGTTGTTGTTGTTTATTTGACGTTGTTGTTGTTGTTGTTTATTTCACGTTGTTGTTGTTGTTGTTGTTTTTGTTGTTTATTTGACGTTGTTGTTGTTGTCGTTGACGTTGTTGTTGTTGTTTATTTGACGTTGTTGTTGTTGTTGTTGTTTATTTGACGTTGTTTTTAGTGTTGTTTATTTGACGTTGTTGTTGTTGTTGTTGTTTATTTGACGTTGTTGTTGTTTATTTGACGGTGTTGTTGTTGTTGTTGTTTATTTGACGTTGTTGTTGTTGTTGTTTATTTGACGTTGTTGTTGTTGACGTTGTTGTTGTTGTTGTTGTTTATTTGACGTTGTTGTTGTTGACGTTGTAGTTGTTGTTGTTGTTTATTTGAGGTTGTTGTTACTAATTTGACGTTGTTGTTGTTGTTGTTTATTTGACATTGTTGTTGTTGTGGTTGACGTGGTTGTTGTTGTTGTTTATTTGACGTTGTTGTTGTTGTTGTTCTTTATTTGACGTTGTTGTTGTTGTTGTTGTTGAAGTTTATTTGACGTTGTTGTTGTTGTTGTTGTTTAATTGACATTGTTGTTGTTGTTGTTGACGTTGTTGTTGTTGTTGTTTATTTAACTTTGTTGTTGTTGTTGTTGACGTTGTTGTTGTTTATTTGACGTTGTTGTTGTTGTTGTTTATTTGACATTGTTGTTGTTTATGTTGTTGACATTGTTGGTGTTGTTTATTTGACTTTGTTGTTGTTGTTCACGTTGTTGTTGTTGACGTTGTTGTTGTTGTTTATTTGACGTTGTTGTTGTTGTTGACGTTGTTGTTGTTGTTGTTGTTGTTGTTATTTATTTGACAATTTTGTTGTTGTTGGCGGTGTTGTTGTTGTTGTTGTTGATGTTGTTGTTGTTATTTATTTGACGTTGTTGTTGTTGTTGTTGTTGTTGTTGTTGTTTATTTGACGTTGTTGTTGTTGACGTTGTTGTTGTTGTTGTTTATTTGACGTTGTTGTTGTTGATGTTGTTGTTGTTTATTTGACGTTGTTGTTGCTTATTTGACGTTGTTGTTGTTGTTGACGTTGTTGTTGTTGTTGTTTATTTGACACTGTTATTGTTGTTGACGTTGTTGTTGTTGTAGTTTATTTGACGTTGTTGTTGTTGTTGTTTATTTGACGTTGTTATTGTTGTTGTTTATTTGACGTTGTTGTTGTTGTTGACGTTGTTGTTGTTGTTGTTTATTTGGCATTGTTGTTGTTGTTTATTTGACATTGTTGTTGTTGTTGACGTTGTTGTTGTTGTTGTTGTTTATTTGACGTTGTTGTTGTTAATGACGTTGTTGTTGTTGTTGTTGTTGTTGTTTATTTGACGTCGTTATTCTTGTTGTTGTTTATTTGACGTTGTTGTTGTTGTTGTTGTTTTTGTTGTTTATTTGACGTTGTTGTTGTTGTTGTTGTTTTTGTTGTTTATTTGACGTAGATGTTATTGTTGACGTTGTTGTTGTTGTTTATTTGACGTTGTTGTTGTTGTTTATTTGACGTTGTTGTTGTTTATTTGACGTCGTTGTTGTATTTTATTTGACGGTGTTGTTGTTGTTGTTGTTTATTTGACGTTGTTGCTGTTGTTGTTGTTTATTTGACGTTGTTGTTGTTGTTGATGTTGTTGTTGTTGTTTATTTGACGTTGTTGTTGTTGATGTTGTTGTTGTTGTTTATTTGACGTTGTTGTTGTTGTTGTTGACATAGTTGTTGTTGTTGTTTATTTGACGTTGTTGTTATTTTTGACGTTATTGTTGTTTTTTTGACGTTGTTGTTATTGTTCTTGTTGTTGTTTATTTGACGTTGTTGTTGTCGACGTTGTTGTTGTTGTTGTTCTTTAATTGACGTTGTTGTTGTTTACGTTGTTGTTATTGTTGTTTATTTAACTTTGTTGTTGTTGTTGTTGACGTTGTTGTTGTTGTTGTTTATTTGACGTTGTTGTTGTTGACGTTGTTGTTGTTGTTGTTGTTTATTTGACATTGTTGTTGTTGTTGTTGACATTGTTGTTGTTGTTGTTGTTGACATTGTTGTTGTTGTTTATTTGACTTTGTTGTTATTGTTGACACTGTTTTTGTTGACGTTGTTGTTGTTGTTTATTTGACGGTGTTGTTGTTGTTGTTATTTATTTGACGTTGTTATTGTTGTTGTTTATTTGACGTTGTTGTTGTTGTTGACGTTGTTGTTGTTATTTTGACGTTGTTGTTATTGTTCTTGTTGTTGTTTATTTGACGTTGTTGTTGTTGTTGTTTATTTGACGTTGTTGTTGTTGACGTTGTTGTTGTTGTTGTTGTTGTTTAAAAGACGTTGTTGTTATTGTTGTTGACGTTGTTGTTGTTGTTGTTTATTTAACTTAGTTGTTGTTGTTGACGTTGTTGTTGTTGTTGACGTTGTTGTTGTTGTCGTTTATTTGACGTTGTTGTTGTTAACGTTGTTGTTGTTGTTGTTTATTTGTCATTGTTGTTGTTGTTGACGGTGTTGTTGTTGTTGTTGACATTGTTGTTGTTGTTGTTTATTTGACTTTTTGTTGTTGTTGACGTTGTTGTTGTTGTTGACGTTGTTGTTGTTGTTGTTTATTTGACGTTGTTGTTGTTGTTGTTGACGTTGTTGTTGTTGTTTATTTGACAATTTTGTTGTTGTTGACGGTGTTGTTGTTGTTGATGATGTTGTTGTTTATATTTATTTGACGTTGTTGTTGTTGTTGTTGTTTATTTGACGTTGTTGTTGTTATTTATTGGACATTGTTGTTGTTGTTTATTTGACGTTGCTGTTGTTGACGTTGTTGTTGTTGTTGTTTATTTGAGGTTGTTGTTGTTGTTTATTTGACATTGTTGTAGTTGTTGTTTATTTGACGTTGTTGTTGTGGTTTTTTTGACATTGTTGTTGTTGTTGACGTTGTTGTTGTTGTTGTTATTTATTTGACGTTGTTGTTGTTGTTGTTTATTTGACATTGTTGTTGTTGTTGACGTTGTTGTTGTTTATTTGACGCTGTTGTTGTTGTTGACGTTGTTGTTGTTGTTGTTATTTAGTTGACGTTGTTGTTGTTGTTGTTGTTTATTTGACATTGTTATTGTTGTTGTTGTTTATTTGACGTTGTTGTTGTTGTTGTTTTTGTTGTTTATTTGACATTGTTGTTTTTGTTGACGTTGTTGTTGTTGTTTATTTGACGTTGTTGTTGTTGTTGTTGTTTATTTGACGTTGTTTTTATTGTTGTTTATTTGACATTGTTGTTGTTGTTATTGTTGTTTATTTGACGTTGTTGTTGTTGTTGTTTATTTGACGGTGTTGTTGTTGTTGTTGTTTATTTGACGTTGTTGTTGTTGTTTATTTGACGTTGTTGTTGTTCACGTTGTTGTTGTTGTTTATTTGACGTTGTTGTTGTTGACGTTGTAGTTGTTGTTGTTGTTGTTTATTTGACGTTGTTGTTGCTTATTTGACGTTGTTATTGTTGTTGACGTTGTTGTTGTTGTTGTTTATTTGACATTGTTGTTGTTGTTGTTGACGTGGTTGTTCTTGTTGTTTATTTGACGTTGTTGTTGTTGTTGTTTATTTGACGTTGTTATTGTTGTTGATGTTTATTTGACGTTGTTATTGTTGTTGTTTATTTGACGTTGTTGTTGTTGACGTTGTTGTTGTTGTTGTTTATTTGACGTTGTTGTTGTTGTTGACGTTGTTGTTGTTGTTGTTGTTGTTTATTTGACGTTGTTGTTGTTGTTTATTTGACATTGTTGTTGTTGTTGACGTTGTTGTTGTTGTTGTTGTTCATTTGACGTTGTTGTTGTTGTTGTTGACGTTGTTGTTGTTGTTGTTGTTTATTTGACGTCGTTGTTGTTGTTGTTTATTTAACGTTGTTGTTGTTGTTGTTTTTGTTGTTTATTTGACGTTATTGTTGTTGTTGACGTTGTTGTTGTTGTTTATTTGACGTTGTTGTTATTGTTTTTGTTGTTTATTTGACGTTGTTGTTGTTATTTATTTGACGTTGTTGCTGTTGTTGTTTATTTGACGGTGTTGTTGTTGTTGTTTATTTGACATTGTTGCTGTTGTTGTTGTTTATTTGACGTTGTTGTTGTTGTTGTTGATATTGTTGTTGTTGTTTATTTGACGTTGTTGTTGTTGTTGTTGACATAGTTGTTGTAGTTGTTTATTTGACGTTGTTGTTATTGTTGACGTTGTTGTTGTTTATTTGACGTTGTTGTTGTTGTTCTTGTTGTTGTTTATTTGACGTTGTTGTTGTTGACGTTGTTGTTGTTGTTGTTGTTGTTGAATTGACGTTGTTGTTGTTTACGTTGTTGTTGTTGTTGTTGTTTATTTAACTTTGTTGTTGTTGTTGTTGACGTTGTTGTTGTTGTTGTTTATTTGACGTTGTTGTTGTTGACGTTGTTGTTGTTGTTGTTGTTGTTTATTTGACATTGTTGTTGTTGTTGTTGACATTGTTGTTGTTGTTGTTGTTGACATTGTTGTTGTCGTTTATTTGACTTTGTTGTTATTGTTGACACTGTTGTTGTTGACGTTGTTGTTGTTGTTTATTTGACGGTGTTGTTGTTGTTGTTGATGTTGTTGTTGTTATTTATTTGACGTTGTTGTTGTTGTTGTTTATTTGACGTTGTTGTTGTTGACGTTGTTGTTGATGTTTATTTGACGTTGTTGTTGTTGATGTTGTTGTTGTTGTTGTTGTTGTTTATTTGACGTTGTTGTTGCTTATTTGACGTTGTTGTTGTTGTTGACGTTGTTGTTGCTTATTTGACGTTGTTGTTGTTGTTGTTGACGTTGTTGTTGTTGTTGTTTATTTGACATTGTTGTTGTTGTTGTTGACGTTGTTGTTGTTGTTGACGTTGTTGTTGTTGTTGTTTATTTGACGTTGTTGTTGTTGTTGTTGTTTATTTGACGTTCTTGTTGTTGTTGTTTATTTGACGTTGTTATTGTTGTTGTTTATTTGACGTTGTTGTTGTTGACGTTGTTGTTGTTGTTTATTTGACGTTGTTGTTGTTGTTGTTTATTTGACATTGTTGTTGTTGACGTTATTGTTGTTGTTTATTTGACGTTGTTGTTGTTGTTGTTTATTTGACAATTTTGTTGTTGTTGACGGTGTTGTTGTTGTTGATGATGTTGTTGTTTATATTTATTTGACGTTGTTGTTGTTGTTGTTGTTTATTTGACGTTGTTGTTGTTATTTATTGGACATTGTTGTTGTTGTTTATTTGACGTTGCTGTTGTTGACGTTGTTGTTGTTGTTGTTTATTTGAGGTTGTTGTTGTTGTTTATTTGACATTGTTGTAGTTGTTGTTTATTTGACGTTGTTGTTGTGGTTTTTTTGACATTGTTGTTGTTGTTGACGTTGTTGTTGTTGTTGTTATTTATTTGACGTTGTTGTTGTTGTTTATTTGACATTGTTGTTGTTGTTGACGTTGTTGTTGTTTATTTGACGCTGTTGTTGTTGTTGACGTTGTTGTTGTTGTTGTTATTTATTTGACGTTGTTGTTGTTGTTGTTGTTTATTTGACATTGTTATTGTTGTTGTTGTTTATTTGACGTTGTTGTTGTTGTTGTTTTTGTTGTTTATTTGACGTTGTTGTTGTTGTTGACGTTGTTGTTGTTGTTTATTTGACGTTGTTGTTGTTGTTGTTGTTGTTTATTTGACGTTGTTTTTATTGTTGTTTATTTGACATTGTTGTTGTTGTTATTGTTGTTTATTTGACGTTGTTGTTGTTGTTGTTTATTTGACGGTGTTGTTGTTGTTGTTGTTTATTTGACGTTGTTGTTGTTGTTGTTGTTGTTGTTTATTTGACGTTGTTGTTGTTCACGTTGTTGTTGTTGTTTATTTGACGTTGTTGTTGTTGACGTTGTAGTTGTTGTTGTTGTTGTTTATTTGACGTTGTTGTTGCTTATTTGACGTTGTTATTGTTGTTGACGTTGTTGTTGTTGTTGTTTATTTGACATTGTTGTTGTTGTTGTTGACGTGGTTGTTGTTGTTGTTTATTTGACGTTGTTGTTGTTGTTGTTTATTTGACGTTGTTATTGTTGTTGATGTTTATTTGACGTTGTTATTGTTGTTGTTTATTTGACGTTGTTGTTGTTGACGTTGTTGTTGTTGTTGTTGTTTATTTGACGTTGTTGTTGGTTTTGACGTTGTTGTTGTTGTTGTTGTTGTTTATTTGACGTTGTTGTTGTTGTTTATTTGACATTGTTGTTGTTGTTGACGTTGTTGTTGTTGTTGTTGTTCATTTGACGTTGTTGTTGTTGTTGTTGACGTTGTTGTTGTTGTTGTTGTTTATTTGACGTCGTTGTTGTTGTTGTTTATTTAACGTTGTTGTTGTTGTTGTTTTTGTTGTTTATTTGACGTTATTGTTGTTGTTGACGTTGTTGTTGTTGTTTATTTGACGTTGTTGTTATTGTTTTTGTTGTTTATTTGACGTTGTTGTTGTTATTTATTTGACGTTGTTGTTGTTGTTGTTTATTTGACGGTGTTGTTGTTGTTGTTTATTTGACATTGTTGCTGTTGTTGTTGTTTATTTGACGTTGTTGTTGTTGTTGTTGATATTGTTGTTGTTGTTTATTTGACGTTGTTGTTGTTGTTGTTGACATAGTTGTTGTTGTTGTTTATTTGACGTTGTTGTTATTGTTGACGTTGTTGTTGTTTATTTGACGTTGTTGTTGTTGTTCTTGTTGTTGTTTATTTGACGTTGTTGTTGTTGACGTTGTTGTTGTTGTTGTTGTTGAATTGACGTTGTTGTTGTTTACGTTGTTGTTGTTGTTGTTGTTTATTTAACTTTGTTGTTGTTGTTGTTGACGTTGTTGTTGTTGTTGTTTATTTGACGTTGTTGTTGTTGACGTTGTTGTTGTTGTTGTTGTTGTTTATTTGACATTGTTGTTGTTGTTGTTGACATTGTTGTTGTTGTTGTTGTTGACATTGTTGTTGTCGTTTATTTGACTTTGTTGTTATTGTTGACACTGTTGTTGTTGACGTTGTAGTTGTTGTTGTTGTTGTTTATTTGACGTTGTTGTTGCTTATTTGACGTTGTTATTGTTGTTGACGTTGTTGTTGCTTTTGTTTATTTGACATTGTTGTTGTTGTTGTTGACGTGGTTGTTGTTGTTGTTTATTTGACGTTGTTGTTGTTGTTGTTGTTGTTTATTTGACGTTGTTGTTGTTGTTGATGTTTATTTGACGTTGTTATTGTTGTTGTTTATTTGACGTTGTTGTTGTTGACGTTGTTGTTGTTGTTTATTTGACGTTGTTGTTGTTGTTGACGTTGTTGTTGTTGTTGTTTATTTGACGTTGTTGTTGTTGTTTATTTGACATTGTTGTTGTTGTTGACGTTGTTGTTGTTGTTGTTGTTGTTCATTTGACGTTGTTGTTGTTGTTGTTGACGTTGTTGTTATTGTTGTTGTTTATTTGACGTCGTTGTTGTTGTTGTTTATTTAACGTTGTTGTTGTTGTTTTTGTTGTTTATTTGACGTTATTGTTGTTGTTGACGTTGTTGTTGTTGTTTATTTGACGTTGTTGTTGTTGTTTTTGTTGTTTATTTGACGTTGTTGTTGTTATTTATTTGACGTTGTTGTTGTTGTTGTTTATTTGACGGTGTTGTTGTTGTTTATTTAACATTGTTGCTGTTGTTGTTGTTTATTTGACGTTGTTGTTGTTGTTGATATTGTTGTTGTTGTTTATTTGACGTTGTTGTTGTTGTTGTTGACATAGTTGTTGTTGTTGTTTATTTGACGTTGTTTTTATTGTTGACGTTGTTGTTGTTTATTTGACGTTGATGTTGTTGACGTTGTTATTGTTGTTGTTGTTGAATTGACGTTGTTGTTGTTTACGTTGTTGTTGTTGTTGTTGTTTATTTAACTTTGTTGTTGTTGTTGTTGACTTTGTTGTTGTTGTTGTTGTTGTTTATTTGACGTTGTTGTTGTTGACGTTTTTGTTGTTGTTGTTGTTGTTTATTTGACATTGTTGTTGTTGTTGTTGACATTGTTGTTGTTGTTGTTGTTGACATTGTTGTTGTTGTTTATTTGACTTTGTTGTTATTGTTGACACTGGTTTTGTTGACGTTGTTGTTGTTGTTTATTTGACGGTGTTGTTGTTGTTGTTGATGTTGTTGTTGTTATTTATTTGACGTTGTTGTTGTTGTTGTTTATTTGACGTTGTTGTTGTTGACGTTGTTGTTGTTGTTTATTTGACGTTGTTGTTGTTGATGTTGTTGTTGTTGTTGTTGTTGTTTATTTGACGTTGTTGTTGCTTATTTGACGTTGTTGTTGTTGTTGACGTTGTTGTTGCTTATTTGACGTTGTTGTTGTTGTTGACGTTGTTGTTGTTGTTGTTGTTTATTTGACATTGTTGTTGTTGTTGTTGACGTTGTTGTTGTTGTTGACGTTGTTGTTGTTGTTGACGTTGTTGTTGTTGTTTATTTGACGTTGTTGTTGTTGTTGTTGTTTATTTGACGTTGTTGTTGTTGTTGTTGTTTATTTGACGTTGTTATTGTTGTTGTTTATTTGACGTTGTTGTTGTTGACGTTGTTGTTGTTGTTTATTTGACGTTGTTGTTGTTGTTGTTTATTTGACATTGTTGTTGTTGTTGACATTGTTGTTGTTGTTTATTTGACGTTGTTGTTGTTGACGTTGTTGTTGTTGTTGTTTATTTGACGTCGTTGTTGTTGTTGTTAATTTGACGTTGTTGTTGTTGTTTTTGTTTTTTATTTGACGTTGTTGTTGTTGTTGTTTATTTGACGTTATTGTTGTTGTTTTTGTTGTTTATTTGACGTTGTTGTTGTTGTTGTTTATTTGACGTTGTTGTTGTTGTTGTTGTTTATTTGACGGTGTTGTTGTTATTGTTTATTTGACGTTGTTGTTGTTGTTGTTGTTTATTTGACGTTGTTGTTGTTGTTGACGTTGTTGTTGTTGTTGTTTATTTGACGTTGTTGTTGTTGACATAGTTGTTGTTGTTGTTTATTTGACGTTGTTGTTATTGTTGACGTTGTTGTTATTTATTTGACGTTGTTGTTGTTGTTCTTGTTGTTGTTTATTTGACGTTGTTGTTGTTGACGTTGTTGTTGTTGTTGTTGACGTTGTTGTTATTGACGTTGTTGTTGTTGTTTATTTGACGTTGTTGTTGTTGTTTTTGTTGTTTATTTGACGTTATTGTTGTTGTTTATTTGACGTTGTTGTTGTTATTGTTTATTTGACGTTGTTGTTGACGTTGTTGTTGTTGTTGTTTATTTGACATTGTTGTTGTTGTTGTTGTTGACATTGTTGTTGTTATTTATTTGACTTTGTTGTTGTTGTTCACGTTGTTGTTGTTCACGTTGTTGTTGTTGTTTATTTGACGTTGTTGTTGTTGTTGTTAACGTTGTTGTTGTCGTTGTTATTTATTTGACAATTTTGTTGTTGTTGGAGGTGTTGTTGTTGTTGTTGATGTTGTTGTTGTTATTTATTTGACGTTGTTGTTGTTGTTGTTGTTTATTTGACGTTGTTGTTGTTGATGTTGTTGTTGTTGTTTATTTGACGTTGTTGTTGCTTATTTGACGTTGTTGTTGTTGTTGACGTTGTTGTTGTTGTTGTTTATTTGACATTGTTGTTGTTGTTGACGTTGTTGTTGTTGTTGTTTATTTGACGTTGTTGTTGTTGTTGTTGTTTATTTGACGTTGTTGTTGTTGTTGTTTATTTAACGTTGTTATTGTTGTTGTTTATTTGACGTTGTTGTTGTTGTTGACGTTGTTGTTATTGTTGTTTATTTGGCGTTGTTGTTGTTATTTATTTAACATTGTTGAAGTTGTTGACGTTGTTGTTGTTGTTGTTGTTTATTTGACGTTGTTGTTGTTGTTGACGTTGTTGTTGTTGTTTATTTGACGTCGTTGTTGTTGTTGTTGTGTATTTGACGTTGTTCTTGTTGTTGTTGTTTTTGTTGTTTATTTGACGTTGTTGTTGTTGTTGTTGTTGTTTTTGTTTATTTGACGTAGATGTTGTTGTTGACGTTATTGTTGTTGTTTTTGTTGTTTATTTGACGTTGTTGTTGTTGTTTATTTGACGTTGTTGTTGTTGTTGTTTATTTGACGTTGTTGTTGTTATTTATTTGACGGTGTTGTTGTTGTTGTTTATTTGACGTTGTTGCTGTTATTGTTGTTTATTTAACGTTGTTGTTGTTGTTGACGTTGTTGTTATTGTTGACATAGTTGTTGTTGTTGTTTATTTGACGTTGTTGTTATTGTTGACGTTGTTGTTGTTTATTTGACGTTGTTGTTGTTGTTGTTGACGTTATTGTTGTTATTTTGATGTTGTTGTTGTTGTTGTTGTTGTTGTTTATTTAACGTTGTTGTTGTTGTTTATTTGACGTTGTTGATGTTGACGTTGTTGTTGTTATTGTTGTTGTTGTTGTTGTTGTTTAATAGACGTTGTTGTTATTGTTGTTGACGTTGTTGTTGTTGTTGTTTTTTTAACTTTGTTGTTGTTGTTAACGTTGTTGTTGCTGTTGTTGACGTTGTTGTTGTTGTCGTTTATTTGACGTTGTTGTTGTTAACGTTGTTGTTGTTGTTGTTTATTTGACATTGTTGTTGTTGTTGACGGTGTTGTTGTTGTTGTTGACATTGTTGTTGTTGTTGTTCTTTATTTGACTTTGTTGTTGTTGTTGACGTTGTTGTTGTTGTTGACGTTGTTGTTGTTGTTTATTTGACGTTATTGTTGTTGTTGTTGACGTTGTTGTTGTTGTTGTTGTTTATTTGACAATTTTGTTGTTGTTGACGGTGTTGTTGTTGTTGATGATGTTTATTTGACGTTGTTGTTGTTGTTGTTTATTTGACGTTGTTGTTGTTATTTATTTGACATTGTTGTTGTTGTTGTTTATTTGACGTTGCTGTTTTTGACGTTGTTGTTGTTGTTTATTTGACGTTGTTGTTGTTGTTTATTTGACGTTGTTGTTGTTGTTGTTTATTTGACGTTGTTGTTGTTGTTGTTTATTTGACGTTGTTGTTGTGGTTTTTTTAACATTGTTGTTGTTGTTGACGTTGTTGTTGTTGTTGTTTATTTGACGTTGTTGTTGTTGTTGACGTTGTTGTTGTTGTTGTTGTTGTTTATTTGACATTGTTGTTGTTGTTGACGTTGTTGTTGTTTATTTGACGCTGTTGTTGTTGTTGACGTTGTTGTTGTTGTTGTTGTTATTTATTTGACGTTGTTGTTGTTGTTGTTTATTTGACGTTGTTGTTGTTGTTGTTTATTTCACGTTGTTGTTGTTGTTGTTGTTGTTGTTTATTTGACATTGTTGTTGTTGTTGTTGTTGTTGTTGTTGTTTATTTGACGTTGTTGTTGTTGTTGTTGTTGTTGTTTATTTGACATTGTTTTTATTGTTGTTTATTTGACGTTGTTGTTGTTGTTGTTGTTTATTTGACGTTGTTGTTGTTGTTGTTGTTTATTTAACGGTGTTGTTGTTGTTGTTGTTTATTTGACGTTGTTGTTGTTGTTGTTTATTTGACGTTGTTGTTGTTGACGTTGTTGTTGTTGTTTATTTGACGTTGTTGTTGTTGACGTTGTAGTTGTTGTTGTTTATTTGACGTTGTTGTTGCTTATTTGACGTTGTTGTTGTTGTTGACGTTGTTGTTGTTGTTGTTTATTTGACATTGTTGTTGTTGTTGTTGACGTGGTTGTTGTTGTTTATTTGACGTTGTTGTTGTTGTTGTTGTTGTTTATTTGACGTTGTTGTTATTGTTGTTGATGTTTATTTGACGTTGTTATTGTTATTGTTTATTTGACGTTGTTGTTATTGACGTTGTTGTTGTTGTTGTTTATTTGACGTTGTTGTTGTTGTTGTTGTTGTTGTTTATTTGACGTTGTTGTTGATGTTGTTTATTTCACGTTGTTGTTGTTATTGTTGTTGTTGTTTTTGTTGTTTATTTGACGTTGTTATTGTTGTTGACGTTGTTGTTGTTGTTTATTTGACGTTGTTGTTGTTGTTGTTTATTTGACGTTGTTTTTAGTGTTGTTTATTTGACGTTGTTGTTGTTGTTGTTGTTGTTGTTTATTTGACGTTGTTGTTGTTGTTGTTTATTTGACGGTGTTGTTGTTGTTGTTGTTTATTTGACGTTGTTGTTGTTGACGTTGTTGTTGTTGTTGTTTATTTGACGTTGTTGTTGTTGACGTTGTAGTTGTTGTTGTTGTTTATTTGACGTTGTTGTTGTTGCTTATTTGACGTTGTTGTTGTTGTTGTTGTTTATTTGACATTGTTGTTGTTGTGGTTGACGTGGTTGTTGTTGTTGTTTATTTGACGTTGTTGTTGTTGTTGTTGTTGTTTATTTGACGTTGTTGTTGTTGTTGTTGTTGTTGATGATGTTTATTTGACGTTGTTGTTCTTGTTGTTGTTGTTGTTTAATTGACATTGTTGTTGTTGTTGTTGTTGTTGACGTTGTTGTTGTTGTTGTTGTTTATTTAACTTTGTTGTTGTTGTTGTTGACGTTGTTGTTGTTGTTTATTTGACATTGTTGTTGACGTTGTTGTTGTTGTTGTTTATTTGACATTGTTGTTGTTGTTGTTGTTCACATTGTTGGTGTTGTTTATTTGACTTTGTTGTTGTTGTTCACGTTGTTGTTGTTGACGTTGTTGTTGTTGTTTATTTCACGTTGTTGTTGTTGTTGACGTTGTTGTTGTTGTTGTTGTTATTTATTTGACAATTTTGTTGTTGTTGGCGGTGTTGTTGTTGTTGTTGATGCTGTTGTTGTTATTTATTTGACGTTGTTGTTGTTGTTGTTGTTTATTTGACGTTGTTGTTGTTGACGTTGTTGTTGTTGTTGTTTATTTGACGTTGTTGTTGTTGATGTTGTTGTTGTTTATTTGACGTTGTTGTTGCTTATTTGACGTTGTTGTTGTTGTTGTTGACGTTGTTGTTGTTGTTGTTTATTTGACACTGTTGTTGTTGTTGACGTTGTTGTTGTTGTTGTTTATTTGTCGTTGTTGTTGTTGTTGTTCTTGTTTATTTGACGTTGTTGTTGTTGTTGTTTATTTGACGTTGTTATTGTTGTTGTTTATTTGACGTTGTTGTTGTTCTTGACGTTGTTGTTGTTGTTGTTTATTTGGCATTGTTGTTGTTGTTTATTTGACATTGTTTTTGTTGTTGACGTTGTTGTTGTTGTTGTTTATTTGACGTTGTTGTTGTTGTTGACGTTGTTGTTGTTGTTGTTTATTTGACGTCGTTGTTCTTGTTGTTGTTTATTTGACGTTGTTGTTGTTGTTGTTTTTGTTGTTTATTTGACGTTGTTGTTGTTGTTGTTGTTGTTGTTTTTGTTGTTTATTTGACGTAGATGTTATTGTTGACGTTGTTGTTGTTGTTTATTTGACGTTGTTGTTGTTGTTTATTTGACGTTGTTGTTGTTTATTTGACGTTGTTGTTGTTGTTTATTTGACGGTGTTGTTGTTGTTGTTTATTTGACGTTATTGCTGTTGTTGTTGTTTATTTGACGTTGTTGTTGTTGTTGATGTTGTTGTTGTTGTTTATTTGACGTTGTTGTTGTTGTTGACATAGTTGTTGTTGTTGTTTATTTGACAGTGTTGTTATTGTTGACGTTGTTGTTGTTTATTTGACGTTGTTGTTGTTGTTCTTGTTGTTGTTTATTTGACGTTGTTTTATGTCGACGTTGTTGTTGTTGTTGTTGTTGTTTATTTGACATTGTTGTTGTTGTTGTTGACATTGTTGTTGTTGTTGTTGACATTGTTGTTGTTGTTTATTTGACTTTGTTGTTATTGTTGACATTGTTGTTGTTGACGTTGTTGTTGTTGTTTATTTGACGGTGTTGTTGTTGTTGTTGATGTTGTTGTTGTTATTTATTTGACGTTGTTGTTGTTGTTGTTGTTTATTTGACGTTGTTGTTGTTGTTGACGTTGTTGTTGTTATTTTGACGTTGTTGTTATTGTTCTTGTTGTTGTTTATTTGACGTTGTTGTTGTTGTTGTTGTTTATTTGACGTTGTTGTTGTTGACGTTGTTGTTGTTGTTGTTGTTGTTGTTGTTTAAAAGACGTTGTTGTTATTGTTGTTGACGTTGTTGTTGTTGTTGTTTTTGTTGTTTATTTGAGGTTATTGTTGTTGTTGACGTTGTTGTTGTTGTTTATTTGACGTTGTTGTTGTTGTTTTTGTTGTTTATTTGACGTTGTTGTTGTTGTTTTTGTTGTTTATTTGACGTTATTGTTGTTGTTGACGTTGTTGTTGTTGTTTATTTGACGTTGTTGTTTTTGTTGTTTATTTGACGTTGTTGTTGTTATTTATTTGACGTTGTTGTTGTTGTTGTTTATTTGACGGTGTTGTTGTTGTTGTTTATTTGACATTGTTGCTGTTGTTGTTGTTTATTTGACGTTGTTGTTGTTGTTGATGTTGTTGTTGTTGTTTATTTGACGTTGTTGTTGTTGTTGTTGACATAGTTGTTGTTGTTGTTGTTTATTTGACGTTGTTGTTATTGTTGACGTTGTTGTTATTGTTGACGTTGTTGTTGTTTATTTGACATTGTTGTTGTTGTTCTTGTTGTTGTTTATTTGACGTTGTTGTTGTTGACGTTGTTGTTGTTGTTGTTGAATTAACATTGTTGTTGTTTACGTTGTTGTTGTTGTTTATTTAACTTTGTTGTTGTTGTTGTTGACGTTGTTGTTGTTGTTGTTGTTTATTTGACGTTGTTGTTGTTGACGTTGTTGTTGTTGTTGTTGTTGTTGTTGTTTATTTGACATTGTTGTTGTTGTTGTTGACATTGTTGTTGTTGTTGTTGTTGTTGTTGTTTATTTGACGTTGTTGTTGTTGTTGTTGATGTTTATTTGACGTTGTTGTTGTTGTTGTTGTTGTTGTTTAATTGACATTGTTGTTGTTGTTGACGTTGTTGTTGTTGTTGTTGTTTATTTAACTTTGTTGTTGTTGTTGTTGACGTTGTTGTTGTTGTTTATTTGACGTTGTTGTTGACGTTGTTGTTGTTGTTGTTGTTTATTTGACATTGTTGTTGTTGTTGTTGTTGACATTGTTGGTGTTGTTTATTTGACTTTGTTGTTGTTGTTCACGTTGTTGTTGTTGACGTTGTTGTTGTTGTTTATTTGACGTTGTTGTTGTTGTTGACGTTGTTGTTGTTGTTGTTGTTATTTATTTGACAATTTTGTTGTTGTTGGCGGTGTTGTTGTTGTTGTTGATGCTGTTGTTGTTATTTATTTGACGTTGTTGTTGTTGTTGTTGTTTATTTGACGTTGTTGTTGTTGACGTTGTTGTTGTTGTTGTTTATTTGACGTTGTTGTTGTTGATGTTGTTGTTGTTTATTTGACGTTGTTGTTGCTTATTTGACGTTGTTGTTGTTGTTGTTGACGTTCTTGTTGTTGTTGTTGTTTATTTGACACTGTTGTTGTTGTTGACGTTGTTGTTGTTGTTGTTTATTTGACGTTGTTGTTGTTGTTGTTGTTTATTTGACGTTGTTGTTGTTGTTGTTTATTTGACGTTGTTATTGTTGTTGTTTATTTGATGTTGTTATTGTTGTTGACGTTGTTGTTGTTGTTGTTTATTTGGCATTGTTGTTGTTGTTTATTTGACATTGTTTTTGTTGTTGACGTTGTTGTTGTTGTTGTTGTTTATTTGACGTTGTTGTTGTTGTTGACGTTGTTGTTGTTGTTGTTGTTGTTTATTTGACGTCGTTGTTCTTGTTGTTGTTTATTTGACGTTGTTGTTGTTGTTGTTTTTGTTGTTTATTTGACGTTGTTGTTGTTGTTTTTGTTGTTTATTTGACGTAGATGTTATTGTTGACGTTGTTGTTGTTGTTTATTTGACGTTGTTGTTGTTGTTTATTTGACGTTGTTGTTGTTTATTTGACGTTGTTGTTGTTGTTTATTTGACGGTGTTGTTGTTGTTGTTTATTTGACGTTGTTGCTGTTGTTGTTGTTTATTTGACGTTGTTGTTGTTGATGTTGTTGTTGTTGTTTATTTGACGTTATTGTTGTTGTTGTTGACATAGTTGTTGTTGTTGTTTATTTGACAGTGTTGTTATTGTTGACGTTGTTGTTGTTTATTTGACGTTGTTGTTGTTGTTCTTGTTGTTGTTTATTTGACGTTGTTGTTGTCGACGTTGTTGTTGTTGTTGTTGTTTAATTGACGTTGTTGTTGTTTACGTTGTTGTTGTTGTTGTTTATTTAACTTTGTTGTTGTTGTTGTTGACGTTGTTGTTGTTGTTGTTGTTGTTTATTTGACGTTGTTGTTGTTGACGTTGTTGTTGTTGTTGTTTATTTGACATTGTTGTTGTTGTTGACATTGTTGTTGTTGTTGTTGACATTGTTGTTGTTGTTTATTTGACTTTGTTGTTATTGTTGACATTGTTGTTGTTGACGTTGTTGTTGTTGTTTATTTGACGGTGTTGTTGTTGTTGTTGATGTTGTTGTTGTTATTTATTTGACGTTGTTGTTGTTGTTGTTGTTTATTTGACGTTGTTGTTGTTGTTGACGTTGTTGTTGTTATTTTGACGTTGTTGTTATTGTTCTTGTTGTTGTTTATTTGACGTTGTTGTTGTTGTTGTTTATTTGACGTTGTTGTTGTTGACGTTGTTGTTGTTGTTGTTGTTGTTGTTGTTGTTGTTTAAAAGACGTTGTTGTTATTGTTGTTGACGTTGTTGTTGTTGTTGTTGTTTTTGTTGTTTATTTGACGTTATTGTTGTTGTTGACGTTGTTGTTGTTGTTTTTGTTGTTTATTTGACGTTATTGTTGTTGTTGACGTTGTTGTTGTTGTTTATTTGACGTTGTTGTTGTTGTTTTTGTTGTTTATTTGACGTTGTTGTTGTTGACGTTGTTGTTATTGTTGTTGAATTAACATTGTTGTTGTTTACGTTGTTGTTGTTGTTGTTTATTTAACTTTGTTGTTGTTGTTGTTGACGTTGTGGTTGTTGTTGTTGTTTATTTGACGTTGTTGTTGTTGACGTTGTTGTTGTTGTTGTTGTTGTTGTTTATTTGACATTGTTGTTGTTGTTGTTGACATTGTTGTTGTTGTTGTTGTTGTTGTTGTTGTTTATTTGACGTTGTTGTTGTTGTTGTTGTTGTTTATTTGACGTTGTTGTTGTTGTTCTTGTTGTTGTTTATTTGACGTTGTTTTATGTCGACGTTGTTGTTGTTGTTGTTGTTTAATTGACGTTGTTGTTGTTTACGTTGTTGTTGTTGTTGTTTATTTAACTTTGTTGTTGTTGTTGTTGACGTTGTTGTTGTTGTTGTTTATTTGACGTTGTTGTTGTTGACGTTGTTGTTGTTGTTGTTGTTTATTTGACATTGTTGTTGTTGTTGTTGACATTGTTGTTGTTGTTGTTGACATTGTTGTTGTTGTTTATTTGACTTTGTTGTTATTGTTGACATTGTTGTTGTTGACGTTGTTGTTGTTGTTTATTTGACGGTGTTGTTGTTGTTGTTGATGTTGTTGTTGTTATTTATTTGACGTTGTTGTTGTTGTTGTTGTTTATTTGACGTTGTTGTTGTTGTTGACGTTGTTGTTGTTATTTTGACGTTGTTGTTATTGTTCTTGTTGTTGTTTATTTGACGTTGTTGTTGTTGTTGTTTATTTGACGTTGTTGTTGTTGACGTTGTTGTTGTTGTTGTTGTTGTTGTTGTTGTTGTTGTTGTTTAAAAGAAGTTGTTGTTGTTGTTGTTGTTGACGTTGTTGTTGTTGTTGTTTTTGTTGTTTATTTGACGTTATTGTTGTTGTTGACGTTGTTGTTGTTGTTTATTTGACGTTGTTGTTGTTGTTTTTGTTGTTTATTTGACGTTATTGTTGTTGTTGACGTTGTTGTTGTGGTTTATTTGACGTTGTTGTTTTTGTTGTTTATTTGACGTTGTTGTTATTATTTATTTGACGTTGTTGTTGTTGTTGTTTATTTGACGGTGTTGTTGTTGTTGTTTATTTGACATTGTTGCTGTTGTTGTTGTTTATTTGACGTTGTTGTTGTTGTTGATGTTGTTGTTGTTGTTTATTTGACGTTGTTGTTGTTGTTGTTGACATAGTTGTTGTTGTTGTTGTTTATTTGACGTTGTTGTTATTGTTGACGTTGTTGTTATTGTTGACGTTGTTGTTGTTTATTTGACGTTGTTGTTGTTGTTCTTGTTGTTGTTTATTTGACGTTGTTGTTGTTGACGTTGTTGTTGTTGTTGTTGAATTAACATTGTTGTTGTTTACGTTGTTGTTGTTGTTTATTTAACTTTGTTGTTGTTGTTGTTGACGTTGTTGTTGTTGTTGTTGTTGTTGTTGTTTATTTGACGTTGTTGTTGGTGACGTTGTTGTTGTTGTTGTTGTTGTTGTTGTTTATTTGACATTGTTGTTGTTGTTGTTGACATTGTTGTTGTTGTTGTTGTTGTTGTTGTTTATTTGACGTTGTTGTTGTTGTTGTTGATGTTTATTTGACGTTGTTGTTGTTGTTGTTGTTGTTGTTTAATTGACATTGTTGTTGTTGTTGTTGACGTTGTTGTTGTTGTTGTTGTTTATTTAACTTTGTTGTTGTTGTTGTTGACGTTGTTGTTGTTGTTTATTTGACGTTGTTGTTGACGTTGTTGTTGTTGTTGTTGTTGTTTATTTGACATTTTTGTTGTTGTTGTTGTTGACATTGTTGGTGTTGTTTATTTGACTTTGTTGTTGTTGTTCACGTTGTTGTTGTTGACGTTGTTGTTGTTGTTTATTTGACGTTGTTGTTGTTGTTGACGTTGTTGTTTTTGTTGTTGTTATTTATTTGACAATTTTGTTGTTGTTGGCGGTGTTGTTGTTGTTGTTGATGCTGTTGTTGTTATTTATTTGACGTTGTTGTTGTTGTTGTTGTTTATTTGACGTTGTTGTTGTTGACGTTGTTGTTGTTGTTGTTTATTTGACGTTGTTGTTGTTGATGTTGTTGTTGTTTATTTGACGTTGTTGTTGCTTATTTGACGTTGTTGTTGTTGTTGTTGACGTTCTTGTTGTTGTTGTTGTTTATTTGACACTGTTGTTGTTGTTGACGTTGTTGTTGTTGTTGTTTATTTGACGTTGTTGTTGTTGTTGTTGTTGTTGTTTATTTGACGTTGTTGTTGTTGTTGTTTATTTGACGTTGTTATTGTTGTTGTTTATTTGATGTTGTTGTTGTTGTTGACGTTGTTGTTGTTGTTGTTTATTTGGCATTGTTGTTGTTGTTTATTTGACATTGTTTTTGTTGTTGACGTTGTTGTTGTTGTTGTTGTTGTTTATTTGACGTTGTTGTTGTTGTTGACGTTGTTGTTGTTGTTGTTGTTGTTTATTTGACGTCGTTGTTCTTGTTGTTGTTTATTTGACGTTGTTGTTGTTGTTGACGTTGTTGTTGTTGTTGTTGTTGTTTATTTGACGTCGTTGTTCTTGTTGTTGTTTATTTGACGTTGTTGTTGTTGTTGTTTTTGTTGTTTATTTGACGTTGTTGTTGTTGTTTTTGTTGTTTATTTGACGTAGATGTTATTGTTGACGTTGTTGTTGTTGTTAATTTGACGTTGTTGTTGTTGTTTATTTGACATTGTTGTTGTTTATTTGACGTTGTTGTTGTTTATTTGACGGTGTTGTTGTTGTTGTTTATTTGACGTTGTTGCTGTTGTTGTTGTTTATTTGACGTTGTTGTTGTTGTTGATGTTGTTGTTGTTGTTTATTTGACGTTGTTGTTGTTGTTGTTGACATAGTTGTTGTTGTTGTTTATTTGACAGTGTTGTTATTGTTGACGTTGTTGTTGTTTATTTGACGTTGTTGTTGTTGTTCTTGTTGTTGTTTATTTGACGTTGTTGTTGTCGACGTTGTTGTTGTTGTTGTTTAATTGACGTTGTTGTTGTTTACGTTGTTGTTGTTTACGTTGTTGTTTATTTAACTTTGTTGTTGTTGTTGTTGACGTTGTTGTTGTTGTTGTTTATTTGACGTTGTTGTTGTTGTTGTTGTTGTTTATTTGACATTGTTGTTGTTGTTGACATTGTTGTTGTTGTTGTTGACATTGTTGTTGTTGTTTATTTGACTTTGTTGTTATTGTTGACATTGTTGTTGTTGACGTTGTTGTTGTTGTTTATTTGACGGTGTTGTTGTTGTTGTTGTTGATGTTGTTGTTGTTATTTATTTGACGTTGTTGTTGTTGTTGTTGTTTATTTGACGTTGTTGTTGTTGTTGACGTTGTTGTTGTTATTTTGACGTTGTTGTTATTGTTCTTGTTGTTGTTTATTTGACGTTGTTGTTGTTGTTGTTTATTTGACGTTGTTGTTGTTGACGTTGTTGTTGTTGTTGTTGTTGTTGTTGTTTAAAAGACGTTGTTGTTATTTATGTTGACGTTGTTGTTGTTGTTGTTTTTGTTGTTTATTTGACGTTATTGTTGTTGACGTTGTTGTTGTTGTTTTTGTTGTTTATTTGACGTTATTGTTGTTGTTGACGTTGTTGTTGTTGTTGTTTATTTGACGTTGTTGTTGTTGTTTTTGTTGTTTATTTGACGTTGTTGTTGTTGACGTTGTTGTTATTGTTGTTGAATTAACATTGTTGTTGTTTACGTTGTTGTTGTTGTTGTTGTTGTTGTTTATTTAACTTTGTTGTTGTTGTTGTTGACGTTGTGGTTGTTGTTGTTGTTTATTTGACGTTGTTGTTGTTGACGTTGTTGTTGTTGTTGTTGTTGTTGTTTATTTGACATTGTTGTTGTTGTTGTTGACATTGTTGTTGTTGTTGTTGTTGTTGTTGTTTATTTGACGTTGTTGTTGTTGTTGTTGATGTTTATTTGACGTTGTTGTTGTTGTTGTTGTTGTTGTTTAATTGACATTGTTGTTGTTGTTGTTGACGTTGTTGTTGTTGTTGTTGTTTATTTAACTTTGTTGTTGTTGTTGTTGACGTTGTTGTTGTTGTTTATTTGACGTTGTTGTTGACGTTGTTGTTGTTGTTGTTTATTTGACATTGTTGTTGTTGTTGTTGTTGACATTGTTGGTGTTGTTTATTTGACTTTGTTGTTGTTGTTCACGTTGTTGTTGTTGACGTTGTTGTTGTTGTTTATTTGACGTTGTTGTTGTTGTTGACGTTGTTGTTGTTGTTGTTGTTATTTATTTGACAATTTTGTTGTTGTTGTTGTTGATGCTGTTGTTGTTATTTATTTGACGTTGTTGTTGTTTATTTGACGTTGTTGTTGTTGACGTTGTTGTTGTTGTTGTTTATTTGACGTTGTTGTTGTTGATGTTGTTGTTATTTATTTGACGTTGTTGTTGCTTATTTGACGTTGTTGTTGTTGTTGTTGACGTTCTTGTTGTTGTTGTTGTTTATTTGACACTGTTGTTGTTGTTGACGTTGTTGTTGTTGTTGTTTATTTGACGTTGTTGTTGTTGTTGTTGTTGTTTATTTGACGTTGTTGTTGTTGTTGTTTATTTGACGTTGTTATAGTTGTTGTTTATTTGATGTTGTTGTTGTTGTTGACGTTGTTGTTGTTGTTGTTTATTTGGCATTGTTGTTGTTGTTTATTTGACATTGTTTTTGTTGTTGACGTTGTTGTTGTTGTTGTTGTTTATTTGACGTTGTTATTGTTGTTGACGTTGTTGTTGTTGTTGTTGTTGTTTATTTGACGTCGTTGTTCTTGTTGTTGTTTATTTGACGTTGTTGTTGTTGTTTTTGTTGTTTATTTGACGTTGTTGTTGTTGTTGTTTTTGTTGTTTATTTGACGTAGATGTTATTGTTGACGTTGTTGTTGTTGTTTATTTGATGTTGTTGTTGTTTATTTGACGTTGTTGTTGTTTATTTGACGTTGTTGTTGTTGTTTATTTGACGGTGTTGTTGTTGTTGTTTATTTGACGTTGTTGCTGTTGTTGTTGTTTATTTGACGTTGTTGTTGTTGTTGATGTTGTTGTTGTTGTTTATTTGACGTTGTTGTTGTTGTTGTTGACATAGTTGTTGTTGTTGTTTATTTGACAGTGTTGTTATTGTTGACGTTGTTGTTGTTTATTTGACGTTGTTGTTGTTGTTCTTGTTGTTGTTTATTTGACGTTGTTGTTGTCGACGTTGTTGTTGTTGTTGTTGTTGTTTAATTGACGTTGTTGTTGTTTACGTTGTTGTTGTTGTTGTTTATTTAACTTTGTTGTTGTTGTTGTTGACGTTGTTGTTGTTGTTGTTGTTTATTTGACGTTGTTGTTGTTGACGTTGTTGTTGTTGTTATTTATTTGACATTGTTGTTGTTGTTGACATTGTCGTTGTTGTTGTTGACATTGTTGTTGTTGTTTATTTGACTTTGTTGTTATTGTTGACATTGTTGTTGTTGACGTTGTTATTGTTGTTTATTTGACGGTGTTGTTGTTGTTGTTGATGTTGTTGTTGTTATTTATTTGACGTTGTTGTTGTTGTTGTTTATTTGACGTTGTTGTTGTTGTTGTTGACGTTGTTGTTGTTATTTTGACGTTGTTGTTATTGTTCTTGTTGTTGTTTATTTGACGTTGTTGTTGTTGTTGTTGTTTATTTGACGTTGTTGTTGTTGACGTTGTTGTTGTTGTTGTTGTTGTTGTTTAAAAGACGTTGTTGTTATTGTTGTTGACGTTGTTGTTGTTGTTGTTTTTGTTGTTTATTTGACGTTATTGTTGTTGTTGACGTTGTTGTTGTTGTTTATTTGACGTTGTTGTTGTTGTTTTTGTTGTTTATTTGACGTTATTGTTGTTGTTGACGTTGTTGTTGTTGTTTATTTGACGTTGTTGTTGTTGTTTTTGTTGTTTATTTGACGTTGTTGTTGTTATTTATTTGACGTTGTTGTTGTTGTTTATTTGACGGTGTTGTTGTTGTTGTTTATTTGACATTGTTGCTGTTGTTGTTGTTTATTTGACGTTGTTGTTGTTGTTTTTGTTGTTTATTTGACGTTGTTGTTGTTATTTATTTGACGTTGTTGTTGTTGTTTATTTGACGGTGTTGTTGTTGTTGTTTATTTGACATTGTTGCTGTTGTTGTTGTTTATTTGACGTTGTTGTTGTTGTTGATGTTGTTGTTGTTGTTTATTTGACGTTGTTGTTGTTGTTGTTGACATAGTTGTTGTTGTTGTTGTTTATTTGACGTTGTTGTTATTGTTGACGTTGTTGTTGTTTATTTGACGTTGTTGTTGTTGTTCTTGTTGTTGTTTATTTGACGTTGTTGTTGTTGACGTTGTTGTTGTTGTTGTTGTTGTTGAATTAACATTGTTGTTGTTTACGTTGTTGTTGTTGTTGTTTATTTAACTTTGTTGTTGTTGTTGTTGACGTTGTTGTTGTTGTTGTTTATTTGACGTTGTTGTTGTTGACGTTGTTGTTGTTGTTGTTGTTGTTGTTTATTTGACATTGTTGTTGTTGTTGTTGACATTGTTGTTGTTGTTGTTGTTGTTGACATTGTTGTTGTTGTTTATTTGACTTTGTTGTTATTGTTGACACTATTGTTGTTGACGTTGTTGTTGTTGTTTATTTGACGGTGTTGTTGTTTTTGTTGTTGATGTTGTTGTTGTTATTTATTTGACGTTGTTGTTGTTGTTGTTTATTTGACGTTGTTGTTGTTGACGTTGTTGTTGTTGTTTATTTGACGTTGTAGTTGTTGATGTTGTTGTTGTTGTTGTTGTTGTTTATTTGACGTTGTTGTTGCTTATTTGACGTTGTTGTTGTTGTTGACGTTGTTGTTGCTTATTTGACGTTGTTGTTGTTGTTGTTGACGTTGTTGTTGTTGTTGTTTATTTGACATTGTTGTTGTTGTTGTTGACGTTGTTGTTGTTGTTGACGTTGTTGTTGTTGTTGTTTATTTGACGTTTTTGTTGTTGTTGTTGTTTATTTGACGTTGTTGTTGTTGTTGTTGTTTATTTGACGTTGTTATTGTTGTTGTTTATTTGACGTTGTTGTTGTTGACGTTGTTGTTGTTGTTTATTTGACGTTGTTGTTGTTGTTGTTTATTTGACATTGTTGTTGTTGTTGACGTTGTTGTTGTTGTTGTTTATTTGACGTTGTTGTTGTTGACGTTGTTGTTGTTGTTGTTGTTTATTTGACGTCATTGTTGTTGTTGTTTATTTGACGTTGTTGTTGTTGTTTTTGTTTTTTATTTGACATTGTTGTTGTTGTTGTTGACGTTGTTGTTGTTGTTGACGTTGTTGTTGTTGTTGACGTTGTTGTTGTTGTTGTTTATTTGACGTTGTTGTTGTTGTTGTTGTTGTTTATTTGATGTTGTTGTTGTCGTTGTTGTTGTTTATTTGACGTTGTTATTGTTGTTGTTTATTTGACGTTGTTGTTGTTGACGTTGTTGTTGTTGTTTATTTGACGTTGTTGTTGTTGTTGTTTATTTGACATTGTTGTTGTTGTTGACGTTGTTGTTGTTGTTTATTTGACGTTGTTGTGTTTGACGTTGTTGTTGTTGTTGTTGTTTATTTGACGTCATTGTTGTTGTTGTTTATTTGACGTTGTTGTTGTTGTTTTTGGTTTTTATTTGACGTAGATGTTGTTGTTGACGTTGTTGTTGTTGTTTATTTGACGTTGTTGTTGTTGTTTTTGTTGTTTATTTGACGTTGTTTTTGTTGTTTATTTGACGTTGTTGTTGTTGTTGTTTATTTGACGTTGTTGTTATTGTTGTTTATTTGACTGTGTTGTTGTTATTGTTTATTTGACGTTGTTGCTGTTGTTGTTGTTTATTTGATGTTGTTGTTGTTGTTGACGTTGTTGTTGTTGTTGTTGTTTATTTGACGTTGTTGTTGTTGTTGACATTGTTGTTGTTGTTGTTTATTTGACGTTGTTGTTATTGTTGACGTTGTTGTTGTTTATTTGACGTTGTTGTTGTTCTTGTTGTTGTTTATTTGACATTGTTGTTGTTGACGTTGTTGTTGTTCTTGTTGTTGACGTTGTTGTTGTTGTTTATTTGACGTTGTTGTTGTTGTTTTTGTTGTTTATTTGACGTTATTGTTGTTGTTTATTTGACGTTGTTGTTGTTATTGTTTATTTGACGTTGTTTTTGACGTTGTTGTTGTTGTTGTTTATTTGACATTGTTGTTGTTGTTGTTGTTGACATTGTTGTTGTTGTTTATTTGACTTTGTTGTTGTTGCTCACGTTGTTGTTGTTGACGTTGTTGTTGTTGTTTATTTGACGTTGTTGTTGTTGTTAACGTTGTTGTTGTTGTTGTTATTTATTTGACAATTTTGTTGTTGTTGGAGGTGTTGTTGTTGTTGATGTTGTTGTTGTTATTTATTTGACGTTGTTGTTGTTGTTGATTATTTGACGTTGTTGTTGTTGACGTTGTTGTTGATGTTTATTTGACGTTGTTGTTGTTGATGTTGTTGTTGTTATTTATTTGACGTTGTTGTTGCTTATTTGACGTTGTTGTTGTTGTTGACGTTGTTGTTGTTGTTGTTTATTTGACATTGTTGTTGTTGTTGACGTTGTTGTTGTTGTTGTTTATTTGACGTTGTTGTTGTTGTTGTTGTTTATTTGACGTTGTTGTTGTTGTTGTTGTTTATTTAACATTGTTATTGTTGTTGTTTATTTGACGGTGTTGTTGTTGTTGACGTTGTTGTTATTGTTGTTTATTTGGCATTGTTGTTGTTATTTATTTAACATTGTTGTTGTTGTTGACGTTGTTGTTGTTGTTGTTGTTTATTTGACGTTGTTGTTGTTGTTGACGTTGTTGTTGTTGTTGTTGTTTATTTGACGTCGTTGTTGTTGTTGTTGTGTATTTGACGTTGTTCTTGTTGTTGTTGTTTTTATTGTTTATTTGACGTTGTTGTTGTTGTTGTTGTTGTTGTTGTTGTTTTAGTTTATTTGACGTAGATGTTGTTGTTGACGTTGTTGTTGTTGTTTTTGTTGTTTATTTGACGTTGTTGTTGTTGTTTATTTGACGTTGTTGTTGTTGTTGTTGTTTATTTGACGTTGTTGTTGTTGTTTATTTGACGGTGTTGTTGTTGTTGTTTATTTGACGTTGTTGCTGTTATTGTTGTTTATTTGACGTTGTTGTTGTTGTTGACGTTGTTGTTATTGTTGACATAGTTGTTGTTGTTGTTGTTTATTTGACGTTGTTGTTATTGTTGACATTGTTTTTGTTTATTTGACGTTGTTGTTGTTATTGACGTTATTGTTGTTATTTTGATGTTGTTGTTGTTGTTCTTGTTGTTGTTTATTTGACGTTGTTGTTGTTGTTTATTTGACGTTGTTGTTGTTGACGTTGTTGTTGTTATTGTTGTTGTTGTTGTTTAATAGACGTTGTTGTTATTGTTGTTGACGTTGTTGTTGTTGTTGTTTTTTTAACTTTGTTGTTGTTGTTAACTTTGTTGTTGTTGTTGTTGACGTTGTTGTTGTTGTCGTTTATTTGACGTTGTTGTTGTTAACGTTGTTGTTGTTGTTGTTGTTTATTTGACATTGTTGTTGTTGTTGACGGTGTTGTTGTTGTTGTTGACATTGTTGTTGTTGTTGTTGTTTATTTGACTTTGTTGTTGTTGTTGACGTTGTTTTTGTTGTTGACGTTGTTGTTGTTGTTTATTTGACGTTATTGTTGTTGTTGTTGACGTTGTTGTTGTTGTTGTTTATTTGACAATTTTGTTGTTGTTGACGGTGTTGTTGTTGTTGATGATGTTGTTGTTTATATTTATTTGACGTTGTTGTTGTTGTTGTTGTTTATTTGACGTTGTTGTTGTTATTTATTTGACATTGTTGTTGTTGTTTATTTGATGTTGCTGTTTTTGACGTTGTTGTTGTTGTTGTTTATTTGACGTTGTTGTTGTTTATTTGACGTTGTTGTTGTTGTTTATTTGACGTTGTTGTTGTTGTTTATTTGACGTTGTTGTTGTGGTTTTTTTGACATTGTTGTTGTTGTTGACGTTGTTGTTGTTGTTGTTTATTTGACGTTGTTGTTGTTGTTGTTGTTGTTTATTTGACGATGTTGTTGTTGTTGACGTTGTTGTTGTTGTTGTTATTTATTTGACGTTGTTGTTGTTGTTGTTGTTTATTTGACATTGTTGTTGTTGTTGTTGTTGTTTATTTGACTTTGTTGTTGTTGTTGTTTATTTCACGTTGTTGTTGTTGTTGTTGTTGTTGTTGTTTATTTGACGTTGTTGTTGTTGTTGTTGTTTATTTAACGTTGTTGTTGTTGTTGTTGTTGTTTATTTGTCCTTGTTTTTATTGTTGTTTATTTGACGTTGTTGTTGTTGTTGTTGTTGTTTATTTGACGTTGTTGTTGTTGTTGTTTATTTAACGATGTTGTTGTTGTTGTTGTTTATTTGACGTTGTTGTTGTTGTTGTTTATTTGACGTTGTTGTTGTTGACGTTGTTGTTGTTGTTTATTTGACGTTGTTGTTGTTGACGTTGTAGTTGTTGTTGTTGTTAATTTGACGTTGTTGTTGCTTATTTGACGTTGTTGTTGTTGTTGACGTTGTTGTTGTTGTTGTTTATTTGACATTGTTGTTGTTGTTGTTGACGTGGTTGTTGTTGTTGTTTATTTGACGTTGTTGTTGTTGTTGTTGTTTATTTGACGTTGTTGTTGTTGTTGTTGATGTTTATTTGACGTTGTTATTGTTGTTAACGTTGTTGTTGTTGTTGTTATTTATTTGACAATTTTGTTGTTGTTGGAGGTGTTGTTGTTGTTGATGTTGTTGTTGTTATTTATTTGACGTTGTTGTTGTTGTTGATTATTTGACGTTGTTGTTGTTGACGTTGTTGTTGATGTTTATTTGACGTTGTTGTTGTTGATGTTGTTGTTGTTGTTTATTTGACGTTGTTGTTGCTTATTTGACGTTGTTGTTGTTGTTGACGTTGTTGTTGTTGTTGTTTATTTGACATTGTTGTTGTTGTTGACGTTGTTGTTGTTGTTGTTTATTTGACGTTGTTGTTGTTGTTGTTGTTGTTTATTTGACGTTGTTGTTGTTGTTGTTGTTTATTTAACATTGTTATTGTTGTTGTTTATTTGACGGTGTTGTTGTTGTTGACGTTGTTGTTATTGTTGTTTATTTGGCATTGTTGTTGTTATTTATTTAACATTGTTGTTGTTGTTGACGTTGTTGTTGTTGTTGTTGTTTATTTGACGTTGTTGTTGTTGTTGACGTTGTTGTTATTGTTGTTGTTTATTTGACGTCGTCGTTGTTGTTGTTGTGTATTTGACGTTGTTCTTGTTGTTGTTGTTTTTATTGTTTATTTGACGTTGTTGTTGTTGTTGTTGTTGTTGTTGTTGTTTTAGTTTATTTGACGTAGATGTTGTTGTTGACGTTGTTGTTGTTGTTTTTGTTGTTTATTTGACGTTGTTGTTGTTGTTTATTTGACGTTGTTGTTGTTGTTGTTGTTGTTTATTTGACGTTGTTGTTGTTGTTTATTTGACGGTGTTGTTGTTGTTGTTTATTTGACGTTGTTGCTGTTATTGTTGTTTATTTGACGTTGTTGTTGTTGTTGACGTTGTTGTTATTGTTGACATAGTTGTTGTTGTTGTTGTTTATTTGACGTTGTTGTTATTGTTGACATTGTTTTTGTTTATTTGACGTTGTTGTTGTTATTGACGTTATTGTTGTTATTTTGATGTTGTTGTTGTTGTTCTTGTTGTTGTTTATTTGACGTTGTTGTTGTTGTTTATTTGACGTTGTTGTTGTTGACGTTGTGGTTGTTATTGTTGTTGTTGTTGTTTAATAGACGTTGTTGTTATTGTTGTTGACGTTGTTGTTGTTGTTTTTTTAACTTTGTTGTTGTTGTTAACTTTGTTGTTGTTGTTGTTGACGTTGTTGTTGTTGTCGTTTATTTGACGTTGTTGTTGTTGTTGTTGTTTATTTGACATTGTTGTTGTTGTTGACGGTGTTGTTGTTGTTGTTGACATTGTTGTTGTTGTTGTTGTTTATTTGACTTTGTTGTTGTTGTTGACGTTGTTTTTGTTGTTGACGTTGTTGTTGTTGTTTATTTGACGTTATTGTTGTTGTTGTTGACGTTGTTGTTGTTGTTGTTGTTTATTTGACAATTTTGTTGTTGTTGACGGTGTTGTTGTTGTTGATGATGTTGTTGTTTATATTTATTTGACGTTGTTGTTGTTGTTGTTGTTTATTTGACGTTGTTGTTGTTATTTATTTGACATTGTTGTTGTTGTTTATTTGATGTTGCTGTTTTTGACGTTGTTGTTGTTGTTGTTTATTTGACGTTGTTGTTGTTTATTTGACGTTGTTGTTGTTGTTTATTTGACGTTGTTGTTGTTGTTTATTTGACGTTGTTGTTGTGGTTTTTTTGACATTGTTGTTGTTGTTGACGTTGTTGTTGTTGTTGTTTATTTGACGTTGTTGTTGTTGTTGTTGTTGTTTATTTGACGATGTTGTTGTTGTTGACGTTGTTGTTGTTGTTGTTATTTATTTGACGTTGTTGTTGTTGTTGTTGTTTATTTGACATTGTTGTTGTTGTTGTTGTTTATTTGACTTTGTTGTTGTTGTTGTTTATTTCACGTTGCTGTTGTTGTTGTTGTTGTTGTTGTTGTTGTTGTTGTTGTTTATTTGACGTTGTTGTTGTTGTTGTTGTTTATTTAACGTTGTTGTTGTTGTTGTTGTTGTTTATTTGTCCTTGTTTTTATTGTTGTTTATTTGACGTTGTTGTTGTTGTTGTTGTTTATTTGACGTTGTTGTTGTTGTTGTTTATTTAACGATGTTGTTGTTGTTGTTGTTTATTTGACGTTGTTGTTGTTGTTGTTTATTTGACGTTGTTGTTGTTGACGTTGTTGTTGTTGTTTATTTGACGTTGTTGTTGTTGACGTTGTAGTTGTTGTTGTTGTTCATTTGACGTTGTTGTTGCTTATTTGACGTTGTTGTTGTTGTTGACGTTGTTGTTGTTGTTGTTTATTTGACATTGTTGTTGTTGTTGTTGACGTGGTTGTTGTTGTTGTTTATTTGACGTTGTTGTTGTTGTTGTTGTTTATTTGACGTTGTTGTTGTTGTTGTTGATGTTTATTTGACGTTGTTATTGTTGTTGTTTATTTGACGTTGTTGTTGTTGACATTGTTGTTGTTGTTGTTGTTGTTGTTTGTGTTTATTTGACATTGTTGTTGTTGTTGTTGTTTATTTGACGTTGTTGTTGTTGTTGTTGTTTATTTCACGTTGTTGTAGTTATTGTTGTTGTTGTTTTTGTTGTTTATTTGACGTTGTTGTTGTTGTTGACGTTGTTGTTGTTGTTGACGTTGTTGTTGTTGTTTATTTGACGTTGTTGTTGTTGTTGTTTATTTGACGTTGTTTTTAGTGTTGTTTATTTGACGTTGTTGTTGTTGTTGTTTATTTGACGTTGTTGTTGTTGTTGTTTATTTGACGGTGTTGTTGTTGTTGTTGTTTATTTGACGTTGTTGTTGTTGTTGTTTATTTGACGTTGTTGTTGTTGACGTTGTTGTTGTTGTTGTTTATTTGACGTTGTTGTTGTTGACGTTGTAGTAGTTGTTGCTGTTTATTTGACGTTGTTGTTGCTTATTTGACGTTGTTGTTGTTGTTGTTGTTTATTTGACATTGTTGTTGTTGTGGTTGACGTGGTTGTTGTTGTTGTTTATTTGACGTTGTTGTTGTTGTTGTTGTTGTTTATTTGACGTTGTTGTTGTTGTTGATGTTTATTTGACGTTGTTGTTGTTGTTGTTTAATTGACATTGTTGTTGTTGTTGTTGACGTTGTTGTTGTTGTTGTTTATTTAACTTTGTTGTTGTTGTTGTTGACGTTGTTGTTGTTGTTGTTTATTTGACGTTGTTGCTGACGTTGTTGTTGTTGTTTATTTGACATTGTTGTTGTTGTTGTTGTTGACATTGTTGGTGTTGTTTATTTGACTTTGTTGTTGTTGTTCACGTTGTTGTTGTTGACGTTGTTGTTGTTGTTTATTTGACGTTGTTGTTGTTGTTGCTGTTGTTATTTATTTGACAATTTTGTTGTTGTTGGCGGTGTTGTTGTTGTTGTTGATGTTGTTGTTGTTATTTATTTGACGTTGTTGTTGTTGTTGTTGTTTATTTGACGTTGTTGTTGTTGACGTTGTTGTTGTTGTTGTTTATTTGACGTTGTTGTTGTTGATGTTGTTGTTGTTTATTTGACGTTGTTGTTGCTTATTTGACGTTGTTGTTGTTGTTGTTGACGTTGTTGTTGTTGTTGTTGTTTATTTGACACTGTTATTGTTGTTGACGTTGTTGTTGTTGTTGTTTATTTGACGTTGTTGTTGTTGTTGTTTATTTGACGTTGTTGTTGTTGTTGTTTATTTGACGTTGTTATTGTTGTTGTTTATTTGACGTTGTTGTTGTTGTTGTTTATTTGGCATTGTTGTTGTTGTTTATTTGACATTGTTGTTGTTGTTGACGTTGTTGTTGTTGTTGTTGTTTATTTGACGTTGTTGTTGTTGTTGACGTTGTTGTTGTTGTTGTTGTTGTTGTTTATTTGACGTCGTTGTTCTTGTTGTTGTTTATTTGACGTTGTTGTTGTTGTTGTTGTTTTTGTTGTTTATTTGACGTTGTTGTTGTTGTTGTTTTTGTTGTTTATTTGACGTAGATGTTATTGTTGACGTTGTTGTTGTTGTTTATTTGACGGTGTTGTTGTTGTTGTTTATTTGACGTTGTTGCTGTTGTTGTTGTTTATTTGACCTTGTTGTTGTTGTTGATGTTGTTGTTGTTGTTTATTTGACGTTGTTGTTGTTGTTGTTGACATAGTTGTTGTTGTTGTTTATTTGACGTTGTTGTTATTGTTGACGTTGTTGTTGTTTATTTGACGTTGTTGTTATTGTTGTTGTTTATTTGACGTTGTTGTTGTTGTTGTTTATTTGACGTTGTTGTGGTTGACGTTGTTGTTGTTGTTGTTTATTTGACGTTGTTGTTGTTGACGTTGTAGTAGTTGTTGCTGTTTATTTGACGTTGTTGTTGCTTATTTGACGTTGTTGTTGTTGTTGTTGTTTATTTGACATTGTTGTTGTTGTGGTTGACGTGGTTGTTGTTGTTGTTTATTTGACGTTGTTGTTGTTGTTGTTGTTGTTTATTTGACGTTGTTGTTGTTGTTGATGTTTATTTGACGTTGTTGTTGTTGTTGTTTAATTGACATTGTTGTTGTTGTTGTTGACGTTGTTGTTGTTGTTGTTTATTTAACTTTGTTGTTGTTGTTGTTGACGTTGTTGTTGTTGTTGTTTATTTGACGTTGTTGCTGACGTTGTTGTTGTTGTTTATTTGACATTGTTGTTGTTGTTGTTGTTGACATTGTTGGTGTTGTTTATTTGACTTTGTTGTTGTTGTTCACGTTGTTGTTGTTGACGTTGTTGTTGTTGTTTATTTGACGTTGTTGTTGTTGTTGCTGTTGTTATTTATTTGACAATTTTGTTGTTGTTGGCGGTGTTGTTGTTGTTGTTGATGTTGTTGTTGTTATTTATTTGACGTTGTTGTTGTTGTTGTTGTTTATTTGACGTTGTTGTTGTTGACGTTGTTGTTGTTGTTGTTTATTTGACGTTGTTGTTGTTGATGTTGTTGTTGTTTATTTGACGTTGTTGTTGCTTATTTGACGTTGTTGTTGTTGTTGTTGACGTTGTTGTTGTTGTTGTTGTTTATTTGACACTGTTATTGTTGTTGACGTTGTTGTTGTTGTTGTTTATTTGACGTTGTTGTTGTTGTTGTTTATTTGACGTTGTTGTTGTTGTTGTTTATTTGACGTTGTTATTGTTGTTGTTTATTTGACGTTGTTGTTGTTGTTGTTTATTTGGCATTGTTGTTGTTGTTTATTTGACATTGTTGTTGTTGTTGACGTTGTTGTTGTTGTTGTTGTTTATTTGACGTTGTTGTTGTTGTTGACGTTGTTGTTGTTGTTGTTGTTGTTGTTTATTTGACGTCGTTGTTCTTGTTGTTGTTTATTTGACGTTGTTGTTGTTGTTGTTTTTGTTGTTTATTTGACGTTGTTGTTGTTGTTGTTTTTGTTGTTTATTTGACGTAGATGTTATTGTTGACGTTGTTGTTGTTGTTTATTTGACGGTGTTGTTGTTGTTGTTTATTTGACGTTGTTGCTGTTGTTGTTGTTTATTTGACCTTGTTGTTGTTGTTGATGTTGTTGTTGTTGTTTATTTGACGTTGTTGTTGTTGTTGTTGACATAGTTGTTGTTGTTGTTTATTTGACGTTGTTGTTATTGTTGACGTTGTTGTTGTTTATTTGACGTTGTTGTTATTGTTGACGTTGTTGTTGTTTATTTGACGTTATTGTTGTTGTTTATTTGACGTTGTTATTGTTGACGTTGTTGTTGTTGTTGTTGTTTATTTGACGTTGTTGTTGTTGTTGTTTATATGACGTTGTTGTTGTTGTTGTTTATTTCACGTTGTTGTTGTTATTGTTGTTGTTGTTTTTGTTGTTTATTTGACGTTGTTGTTGTTGTTGACGTTGTTGTTGTTGTTTATTTGACGTTGTTGTTGTTGTTTATTTGACGTTGTTTTTAGTGTTGTTTATTTGACGTTGTTGTTGTTGTTGTTTATTTGACGTTGTTGTTGTTGTTGTTTATTTGACGGTGTTGTTGTTGTTGTTGTTGTTGTTTATTTGACGTTGTTGTTGTTGTTATTTATTTGACGTTGTTGTTGTTGACGTTGTTGTTGTTGTTGTTTATTTGACGTTGTTGTTGTTGACGTTGTAGTTGTTGTTGTTGTTTATTTGACGTTCTTGTTGCTTATTTGACGTTGTTGTTGTTGTTGTTGTTGTTTATTTGACATTGTTGTTGTTGTGGTTGACGTGGTTGTTGTTGTTGTTTATTTGACGTTGTTGTTGTTGTTGTTGTTTAATTGACATTGTTGTTGTTGTTGTTGTTGACGTTGTTGTTGTTGTTGTTTATTTAACTTTGTTGTTGTTGTTGTTGACGTTGTTGTTGTTGTTTATTTGACGTTGTTGTTGACGTTGTTGTTGTTGTTGTTTATTTGACATTGTTGTTGTTGTTGTTGTTGACATTGTTAGTGTTGTTTATTTGACTTTGTTGTTGTTGTTCACGTTGTTGTTGTTGACGTTGTTGTTGTTGTTTATTTGACGTTGTTGTTGTTGTTGACGTTGTTGTTGTTGTTGTTGTTATTTATTTGACAATTTTGTTGTTGTTGGCGGTGTTGTTGTTGTTATTGATGCTGTTGTTGTTATTTATTTGACGTTGTTGTTGTTGTTGTTGTTTATTTGACGTTGTTGTTGTTGACGTTGTTGTTGTTGTTGTTTATTTGACGTTGTTGTTGTTGATGTTGTTGTTGTTTATTTGACGTTGTTGTTGCTTATTTGACGTTGTTGTTGTTGTTGATGTTGTTGTTGTTATTGTTGTTTATTTGACACTGTTATTGTTGTTGACATTGTTATTGTTGTTGTTTATTTGACGTTGTTGTTGTTGTTGTTGTTTATTTGACGTTGTTGTTGTTGTTGTTTATTTGACGTTGTTATTGTTGTTGTTTATTTGACGTTGTTGTTGTTGTTGACGTTGTTGTTGTTGTTGTTGTTTATTTGGCATTGTTGTTGTTGTTTATTTGACATTGTTGTTGTTGTTGACGTTGTTGTTGTTGTTGTTGTTTATTTGACGTTGTTGTTGTTGTTGACGTTGTTGTTGTTGTTGTTTATTTGACGTCGTTGTTCTTGTTGTTGTTTATTTGACGTTGTTGTTGTTGTTGTTTTTGTTGTTTATTTGACGTTGTTGTTGTTGTTGTTGTTGTTTTTGTTGTTTATTTGACGTAGATGTTATTGTTGACGTTGTTGTTGTTGTTTATTTGACGGTGTTGTTGTTGTTGTTTATTTGACGTTGTTGCTGTTGTTGTTGTTTATTTGACGTTGTTGTTGTTGTTGATGTTGTTGTTATTGTTTATTTGACGTTGTTGTTGTTGTTGACATAATTGTTGTTGTTGTTTATTTGACGTTGTTGTTATTGTTGACGTTGTTGTTTATTTGACGTTGTTGTTGTTGTTTATTTGACGTTGTTGTTGTCGACGTTGTTGTTGTTGTTGTTGTTTAATTGACGTTGTTGTTGTTTACGTTGTTGTTGTTGTTGTTTATTTAACTTTGTTGTTGTTGTTGTTGACGTTGTTAATGTTGTTGTTTATTTGACGTTGTTGTTGTTGACGTTGTTGTTGTTGTTTTTGTTGTTTATTTGACATTGTTGTTGTTGTTGACATTGTTGTTGTTGTTGTTGACATTGTTGTTGTTGTTTATTTGACTTTGTTGTTATTGTTGACACTGTTGTTGTTGACGTTGTTGTTGTTGTTTATTTGACAGTGTTGTTGTTGTTGTTGATGTTGTTGTTATTATTTATTTGACGTTGTTGTTGTTGTTGTTTATTTGACGTTGTTGTTGTTGTTGACGTTGTTGTTGTTATTTTGACGTTGTTGTTATTGTTCTTGTTGTTGTTTATTTGACGTTGTTGTTGTTGTTGTTATTTATTTGACGTTGTTGTTGTTGACGTTGTTGTTGTTGTTGTTGTTTAAAAGACGTTGTTGTTATTGTTGTTGACGTTGTTGTTGTTGTTGTTTATTTAACTTAGTTGTTGTTGTTGACGTTGTTGTTGTTGTTGACGTTGTTGTTGTTGTCGTTTATTTGACGTTGTTGTTGTTAACGTTGTTGTTGTTGTTGTTTATTTGTCATTGTTGTTGTTGTTGACGGTGTTGTTGTTGTTGTTGACATTGTTGTTGTTGTTGACATTGTTGTTGTTGTTGTTTATTTGACTTTTTGTTGTTGTTGACGTTGTTGTTGTTGTTGACGTTGTTGTTGTTGTTGTTGACGTTGTTGTTGTTGTTGTTTATTTGACAATTTTGTTGTTGTTGACGGTGTTGTTGTTGTTGATGATGTTGTTGTTTATATTTATTTGACGTTGTTGTTGTTGTTGTTGTTTATTTGACGTTGTTGTTGTTATTTATTGGACATTGTTGTTGTTGTTTATTTGACGTTGCTGTTGTTGACGTTGTTGTTGTTGTTGTTTATTTGAGGTTGTTGTTTTTGTTTATTTGACGTTGTTGTAGTTGTTGTTTATTTGACGTTGTTGTTGTGGTTTTTTTGACATTGTTGTTGTTGTTGACGTTGTTGTTGTTGTTGTTGTTTATTTGACGTTGTTGTTGTTGTTGTTTATTTGACATTGTTGTTGTTGTTGACATTGTTGTTGTTTATTTGACGCTGTTGTTGTTGTTGACGTTGTTGTTGTTGTTATTTATTTGACGTTGTTGTTGTTGTTGTTGTTGTTTATTTGACATTGTTATTGTTGTTGTTGTTTATTTGACGTTGTTGTTGTTGTTGTTGTTGTTTTTGTTGTTTATTTGACGTTGTTGTTGTTGTTGACGTTGTTGTTGTTGTTTATTTGACGTTGTTGTTGTTGTTGTTTATTTGACGTTGTTTTTATTGTTGTTTATTTGACATTGTTGTTATTGTTGTTTATTTGACGTTGTTGTTGTTGTTTATTTGACGGTGTTGTTGTTGTTGTTGTTTATTTGACGTTGTTGTTGTTGCTGTTGTTGTTTATTTGACGTTGTTGTTGTTCACGTTGTTGTTGTTGTTTATTTGACGTTGTTGTTGTTGACGTTGTAGTTGTTGTTGTTGTTGTTTATTTGACGTTGTTGTTGCTTATTTGACGTTGTTGTTGTTGTTGACGTTGTTGTTGTTGTTGTTTATTTGACATTGTTGTTGTTGTTGTTGACGTGGTTGTTGTTGTTGTTTATTTGACGTTGTTGTTGTTGTTGTTTATTTGACGTTGTTGTTGTTGTTGATGTTTATTTGACGTTGTTATTGTTGTTGTTTATTTGACGTTGTTGTTGTTGACGTTGTTGTTGTTGTTGTTGTTGTTGTTTATTTGACGTTGTTGTTGTTGTTGACGTTGTTGTTGTTGTTGTTGTTTATTTGACGTTGTTGTTGTTGTTTATTTGACATTGTTGTTGTTGTTGACGTTGTTGTTGTTGTTGTTGTTGTTCATTTGACGTTGTTGTTGTTGACGTTGTTGTTGTTGTTGTTGTTTATTTGACGTCGTTGTTGTTGTTGTTTATTTAACATTGTTGTTGTTGTTGTTGTTTTTGTTGTTTATTTGACGTTATTGTTGTTGTTGACGTTGTTGTTGTTGTTTATTTGACGTTGTTGTTGTTGTTTTTGTTGTTTACTTGACGTTGTTGTTGTTATTTATTTGACGTTGTTGTTGTTGTTGTTGTTGTTTATTTGACGTTGTTGTTGTTGTTGTTTATTTGACGGTGTTGTTGTTGTTGTTTATTTGACATTGTTGCTGTTGTTGTTGTTTATTTGACGTTGTTGTTGTTGTTGATATTGTTGTTGTTGTTTATTTGACGTTGTTGTTGTTGTTGACATAGTTGTTGTTGTTGTTTATTTGACGTTGTTGTTATTGTTGACGTTGTTGTTGTTTATTTGACGTTGTTGTTGTTGTTCTTGTTGTTGTTTATTTGACGTTGTTGTTGTTGACGTTGTTGTTGTTGTTGTTGTTGTTGTTGAATTGACGTTGTTGTTGTTTACGTTGTTGTTGTTGTTGTTTATTTGACTTTGTTGTTGTTGTTGTTGACGTTGTTGTTGTTGTTTTTGTTTATTTGACGTTATTGTTGTTGACGTTGTTGTTGTTGTTGTTTATTGGACATTGTTGTTGTTGTTGTTGACATTGTTGTTGTTGTTGTTGTTGACATTGTTGTTGTTGTTTATTTGACTTTGTTTTTATTGTTGACACTGTTGTTGTTGACGTTGTTGTTGTTGTTTATTTGACGTTGTTGTTGTTGTTGTTGATGTTGTTGTTGTTATTTATTTGACGTTGTTGTTGTTGTTGTTTATTTGACGTTGTTGTTGTTGTTGTTAACGTTGTTGTTGTTGTTTATTTGACGTTGTTGTTGTTGATGTTGTTGTTGTTGTTGTTGTTTATTTGACGTTGTTGTTGCTTATTTGACGTTGTTGTTGTTGTTGACGTTGTTGTTGCTTATTTGACATTGTTGTTGTTGTTGTTGACGTTGTTGTTGTTGTTGTTGTTGTTGTTTTTTTGACATTGTTGTTGTTGTTGTTGTTGACGTTGTTGTTGTTGTTGACGTTTTTGTTGTTGTTGACGTTGTTGTTGTTGTTGTTTATTTGACGTTGTTGTTGTTGTTGTTGTTTATTTGACGTTGTTGTTGTTGTTGTTGTTTATTTGACGTTGTTATTGTTGTTGTTTATTTGACGTTGTTGTTGTTGACGTTGTTGTTGTTGTTTATTTGACGTTGTTGTTGTTGTTTATTTGACATTGTTGTTGTTGACGTTGTTGTTGTTGTTGTTGTTGTTGTTTATTTGACGTTGTTGTTGTTGTTTAGTTGACGTTGTTGTTGTTGTTTTTGTTTTTTATTTGACGTTGTTGTTGTTGTTGTTGTTTTTGTTGTTTATTTGACGTAGATGTTGTTGTTGACGTTGTTGTTGTTGTTTATTTGACGTTGTTGTTGTTGTTTTTTTTGTTTAATTGATGTTGTTGTTGTTTATTTGACGTTGTTGTTGTTGTTGTTTATTTGACGTTGTTGTTGTTGTTTATTTGACGGTGTTGTTGTTATTGTTTATTTGACGTTATTGTTGTTGTTGTTGTTTATTTGACGTTGTTGTTGTTGACGTTGTTGTTGTTGTTGTTTATTTGACGTTGTTGTTGTTGTTGACATAGTTGTTGTTGTTGTTTATTTGACGTTGTTGTTATTGTTGACGTTGTTGTTGTTTATTTGACGTTGTTGTTGTTGTTCTTGTTGTTGTTTATTTGACGTTGTTGTTGTTGACGTTGTTGTTGTTGTTGTTGTTGACGTTGTTGTTGTTGTTGTTTATTTGACGTTGTTGTTGTTGTTTTTGTTGTTTATTTGACGTTATTGTTGTTGTTTATTTGACGTTGTTGTTGTTATTGTTTATTTGACGTTGTTGTTGACGTTGTTGTTGTTGTTGTTGTTTATTTGACATTGTTGTTGTTGTTGTTGTTGACATTGTTGTTGTTGTTTATTTGACTTTGTTGTTGTTGTTCACGTTGTTGTTGTTGACGTTGTTGTTGTTGTTTATTTGACGTTGTTGTTGTTGTTGTTAACGTTGTTGTTGTTGTTGTTATTTAATTGACAATTTTGTTGTTGTTGGAGGTGTTGTTGTTGTTGATGTTGTTGTTGTTATTTATTTGACGTTGTTGTTGTTGTTGTTTATTTGACGTTGTTGTTGTTGACGTTGTTGTTGTTGTTTATTTGACGTTGTTGTTGTTGATGTTGTTGTTGTTGTTTATTTGACGTTGTTGTTGCTTATTTGACGTTGTTGTTGTTGTTGACGTTGTTGTTGTTGTTGTTGTTTATTTGACATTGTTGTTGTTGTTGACGTTGTTGTTGTTGTTGTTGTTTATTTGACGTTGTTGTTGTTTATTTGACGTTGTTGTTGTTGTTTATTTAACATTGTTATTGTTGTTGTTTATTTGACGTTGTTGTTGTTGTTGACGTTGTTGTTATTGTTGTTTATTTGGCGTTGTTGTTGTTATTTATTTAACATTGTTGTTGTTGTTGACGTTGTTGTTGTTGTTGTTGTTGTTTATTTGACGTTGTTGTTGTTGTTGACGTTGTTGTTGTTGTTGTTTATTTGACGTTGTTGTTGTTGTTGTTGTGTATTTGACGTTGTTCTTGTTGTTGTTGTTTTTGTTGTTTATTTGACGTTGTTGTTGTTGTTGTTGTTTTTGTTTATTTGACGTAGATGTTGTTGTTGACGTTGTTGTTGTTGTTTTTGTTGTTTATTTGACGTTGTTGTTGTTGTTTATTTGACGTTGTTGTTGTTGTTGTTGTTATTTATTTGACGTTGTTGTTGTTGTTTATTTGACGGTGTTGTTGTTGTTGTTTATTTGACGTTGTTGCTGTTATTGTTGTTTATTTGACGTTGTTGTTGTTGTTGACGTTGTTGTTATTGTTGACATAGTTGTTGTTGTTGTTTATTTGACGTTGTTGTTATTGTTGACGTTGTTGTTGTTTATTTGACGTTGTTGTTGTTGTTGACGTTATTGTTGTTATTTTGATGTTGTTGTTGTTGTTCTTGTTGTTGTTTATTTGACGTTGTTATTGTTGTTTATTTGACGTTGTTGTTGTTGACGTTGTTGTTGTTATTGTTGTTGTTGTTGTTGTTTAATAGACGTTGTTGTTATTGTTGTTGATGTTGTTGTTGTTGTTGTTTTTTTAACTTTGTTGTTGTTGTTAACGTTGTTGTTGTTGTTGTTGACGTTGTTGTTGTTTTCGTTTATTTAACGTTGTTGTTGTTAACGTTGTTGTTGTTGTTGTTGTTTATTTGACATTGTTGTTGTTGTTGACGTTGTTGTTGTTGTTGACGTTGTTGTTGTTGTTTATTTGACGTTATTGTTGTTGTTGACGTTGTTGTTGTTGTTGTTGTTTATTTGACAATTTTGTTATTGTTGACGGTGTTGTTGTTGTTGATGATGTTGTTGTTTATATTTATTTGACGTTGTTGTTGTTGTTGTTTATTTGACGTTGTTGTTGTTATTTATTTGACATTGTTGTTGTTGTTTATTTGACGTTGCTGTTTTTGACGTTGTTGTTGTTGTTGTTTATTTGACGTTGTTGTTGTTTATTTAACGTTGTTGTTGTTGTTTATTTGACGTTGTTGTTGTTGTTGTTTATTTGACGTTGTTGTTGTGGTTTTTTTGACATTGTTGTTGTTGTTGACGTTGTTGTTGTTGTTGTTGTTGTTGTTTATTTGACGTTGTTGTTGTTGTTGTTGACGTTGTTGTTGTTGTTGTTTATTTGACATTGTTGTTGTTGTTGACGTTGTTGTTGTTTATTTGACGCTGTTGTTGTTGTTGTTGTTGTTGTTGTTGTTGTTATTTATTTGACGTTGTTGTTGTTGTTGTTGTTGTTGTTGTTTATTTGACATTGTTGTTGTTGTTGTTGTTGTTTATTTGACGTTGTTGTTGTTGTTGTTTATTTCACGTTGTTGTTGTTGTTGTTGTTGTTGTTGTTTATTTGACGTTGTTGTTGTTGTTGTTTATTTGACGTTGTTGTTGTTGTTGTTGTTGTTTATTTGATGTTGTTTTTATTGTTGTTTATTTGACGTTGTTGTTGTTGTTTATTTGACGTTGTTTTTATTGTTGTTTATTTGACGTTGTTGTTGTTGTTGTTGTTGTTTATTTGACGTTGTTTTTATTGTTGTTTATTTGACGTTGTTGTTGTTGTTTATTTGACGTTGTTTTTATTGTTGTTTATTTGACGTTGTTGTTGTTGTTGTTGTTTATTTGACGTTGTTGTTGTTGTTGTTGTTTATTTGACGTTGTTGTTGTTGACGTTGTTGTTGTTTATTTGACGTTGTTGTTGTTGACGTTGTAGTTGTTGTTGTTGTTTATTTGACGTTGTTGTTGCTAATTTGACGTTGTTGTTGTTGTTGACGTTGTTGTTGTTGTTGTTTATTTGACATTGTTGTTGTTGTTGTTGACGTGGTTGTTGTTGTTGTTTATTTGACGTTGTTGTTGTTGTTGTTGTTTATTTGACGTTGTTGTTGTTGTTTTTTATGTTTATTTGACGTTGTTATTGTTGTTGTTTATTTGACGTTGTTGTTGTTGACGTTGTTGTTGTTGTTGTTGTTTATTTGACGTTGTTGTTGTTGTTGACGTTGTTGTTGTTGTTGTTGTTTATTTGACGTTGTTGTTGTTGTTTATTTGACATTGTTGTTGTTGTTATTGTTCATTTGACGTTGTTTTTGTTGTTGTTGACGTTGTTGTTGTTGTTGTTGACGTTGTTGTTGTTGTTGTTGTTTATTTGACGTCGTTGTTGTTGTTGTTTAGTTGACGTTGTTGTTGTTGTTGTTGTTTTTGTTGTTTATTTAACGTTATTGTTGTTGTTGTTGTTTATTTGACGTTGTTGTTGTTGTTTTTGTTGTTTATTTGACGTTGTTGTTGTTGTTTATTTGACGTTGTTGTTGTTGTTGTTTATTTGACGTTGTTGTTGTTGTTTATTTGACGGTGTTGTTGTTGTTGTTTATTTGACGTTGTTGCTGTTGTTGTTGTTTATTTGACGTTGTTGTTGTTGTTGTTGATGTTGTTGTTGTTGTTGTTTATTTGACGTTGTTGTTGTTGTTGACATAGTTGTTGTTGTTGTTTATTTGACGTTGTTGTTATTGTTGACGTTGTTGTTGTTTATTTGACATTGTTGTTGTTGTTCTTGTTGTTGTTTATTTGACGTTGTTGTTGTTGACGTTGTTGTTGTTGTTGTTGTTTATTTGACATTGTTGTTGTTGTTTTTGTTGTTTATTTGACGTTATTGTTGTTGTTTATTTGACGTTGTTGTTGTTATTGTTTATTTGACGTTGTTGTTGACGTTGTTGTTGTTGTTGTTTATTTGACATTGTTGTTGTTGTTGTTGTTGACATTGTTGTTGTTGTTTATTTGACTTTGTTGTTGTTGTTCACGTTGTTGTTGTTGACGTTGTTGTTGTTGTTTATTTGACGTTGTTGTTGTTGTTATTTATTTGACAATTTTGTTGTTGTTGGAGGTGTTGTTGTTGTTGATGTTGTTGTTGTTATTTATTTGACGTTGTTGTTGTTGTTGTTGTTTATTTGACGTTGTTGTTGTTGTTGTTTATTTGACGTTGTTGTTGTTGATGTTGTTGTTGTTGTTTATTTGAAGTTGTAGTTGCTTATTTGACGTTGTTGTTGTTGTTGACGTTGTTGTTGTTGTTGTTGTTTATTTGACATTGTTGTTGTTGTTGACGTTGTTGTTGTTGTTGTTGTTTATTTGACGTTGTTGTTGTTGTTGTTGTTTATTTGACGTTGTTGTTGTTGTTGTTGTTTATTTAACGTTGTTATTGTTGTTGTTTATTTGACGTTGTTGTTGTTGTTGACGTTGTTGTTATTGTTGTTTATTTGGCGTTGTTGTTGTTATTTATTTAACATTGTTGTTGTTGTTGACGTTGTTGTTGTTGTTGTTTATTTGACGTTGTTGTTGTTGTTGTTGACGTTGTTGTTGTTGTTGTTTATTTGACGTCGTCGTTGTTGTTGTTGTGTATTTGACGTTGTTCTTGTTGTTGTTGTTTTTGTTGTTTATTTGACGTTGTTGTTGTTGTTGTTGTTGTTGTTGTTTTTGTTTATTTGACGTAGATGTTGTTGTTGACGTTGTTGTTGTTGTTTTTGTTGTTTATTTGACGTTGTTGTTGTTGTTTATTTGACGTTGTTGTTGTTGTTGTTTATTTGACGTTGTTGTTGTTGTTTATTTGACGGTGTTGTTGTTGTTGTTTATTTGACGTTGTTGCTGTTATTGTTGTTTATTTGACGTTGTTGTTGTTGTTGACGTTGTTGTTATTGTTGACATAGTTGTTGTTGTTGTTTATTTGACGTTGTTGTTATTGTTGACGTTGTTGTTGTTTATTTGACGTTGTTGTTGTTGTTGACGTTATTGTTGTTATTTTGATGTTGTTGTTCTTGTTCTTGTTGTTGTTTATTTGACGTTGTTGTTGTTGTTTATTTGACGTTGTTGTTGTTGACGTTGTTGTTGTTATTGTTGTTGTTGTTGTTGTTTAATAGACGTTGTTGTTATTGTTGTTGACGTTGTTGTTGTTGTTGTTGTTTTTTTAACTTTGTTGTTGTTGTTAACGTTGTTGTTGTTGTTGTTGGCGTTGTTGTTGTTGTCATTTATTTGACGTTGTTGTTGTTAACGTTGTTGTTGTTGTTGTTTATTTGACATTGTTGTTGTTGTTGACGGTGTTGTTGTTGTTGTTGACATTGTTGTTGTTGTTGTTTATTTGACTTTGTTGTTGTTGTTGTTGACGTTGTTGTTGTTGTTGACGTTGTTGTTGTTGTTTATTTGACGTTATTGTTGTTGTTGTTGACGTTGTTGTTGTTGTTGACATTGTTGTTGTTGTTTATTTGACGTTATTGTTGTTGTTGTTGACGTCGTTGTTGTTGTTGTTTATTTGACAATTTTGTTGTTTATGAAGGTGTTGTTGTTATTGATGATGTTGTTGTTTATATTTATTTGACGTTGTTGTTGTTGTTGTTTATTTGA
>OX451738.1:470065750-470073250 GCA_948472305.1 Vicia faba
GACGTTGTTGTTGTTGTTGTTGTTGTTTTTTTAACTTTGTTGTTGTTGTTAACGTTGTTGTTGTTGTTGTTGACGTTGTTGTTGTTGTCGTTTATTTGACGTTGTTGTTGTTAATGTTGTTGTTGTTGTTGTTTATTTGACATTGTTGTTGTTGTTGACGGTGTTGTTGTTGTTGTTGAAATTGTTGTTGTTTATTTGACGTTGTTGTTTTTGTTGACGTTGTTATTGTTGTTGTTGTTATTTATTTGACAATTTTGTTATTGTTGACGGTGTTGTTGTTGTTGTTGTTGTTATTTATTTGACGTTGTTGTTGTTGTTGTTTATTTGACGTTGTTGTTGTTGACGTTGTTGTTGTTGTTTATTTGACGTTGTTGTTTTTGTTGACGTTGTTATTATTGTTGTTGTTATTTATTTGACAATTTTGTTATTGTTGACGGTGTTGTTGTTGTTGTTGATGTTGTTGTTGTTATTTATTTGACGTTGTTGTTGTTGTTGTTTATTTGACGTTGTTGTTGTTGATGTTGTTGTTGTTGTTTATTTGACGTTGTTGTTGTTGATGTTGTTGTTGTTGTTGTTTATTTGACGTTGTTGTTGTTGTTGACGTTGTTGTTGTTGTTGTTTATTTGACGTTGTTGTTGTTGTTTATTTGACATTGTTGTTATTGTTGACGTTGTTGTTGTTGTTGTTGTTGTTCATTTGACGTTGTTGTTGTTGTTGACGTTGTTGTTGTTGTTGTTGTTGTTGTTTATTTGACGTTGTTGTTGTTTATTTGACGTTGTTGTTGTTGTTGTTTTTGATGTTTATTTGACGTTATTGTTGTTGTTGACGTTGTTGTTGTTGTTGTTGTTTATTTAACGTTGTTGTTATTGTTTTTGTTGTTTATTTGACGTTGTTGTTGTTATTTATTTGACGTTGTTGTTGTTTATTTGACGTTGTTGTTGTTGTTTATTTGACGGTGTTGTTGTTGTTGTTTATTTGACGTTGTTGCTGTTATTGTTGTTTATTTCACGTTGTTGTTGTTGTTGACGTTGTTGTTATTGTTGACATAGTTGTTGTTGTTGTTTATTTGACGTTGTTGTTATTGTTGACGTTGTTGTTGTTTATTTGACGTTGTTGTTGTTGTTGACGTTATTGTTGTTATTTTAATGTTGTTGTTGTTGTTGTTGTTGTTGTTTATTTGACGTTGTTGTTGTTGACGTTGTTGTTGTTATTGTTGTTGTTGTTGTTGTTTAATAGACGTTGTTGTTATTGTTGTTGACGTTGTTGTTGTTGTTGTTGTTTTTTTAACTTTGTTGTTGTTGTTAACGTTGTTGTTGTTGTTGTTGACGTTGTTGTTGTTGTCGTTTATTTGACGTTGTTGTTGTTAATGTTGTTGTTGTTGTTGTTTATTTGACATTGTTGTTGTTGTTGACGGTGTTGTTGTTGTTGTTGAAATTGTTGTTGTTTATTTGACGTTGTTGTTTTTGTTGACATTGTTATTGTTGTTGTTGTTATTTATTTGACAATTTTGTTATTGTTGACGGTGTTGTTGTTGTTGTTGATGTTGTTGTTGTTATTTATTTGACGTTGTTGTTGTTGTTGTTTATTTGACGTTGTTGTTGTTGACGTTGTTGTTGTTGTTTATTTGACGTTGTTGTTTTTGTTGACGTTGTTATTGTTGTTGTTGTTATTTATTTGACAATTTTGTTATTGTTGACGGTGTTGTTGTTGTTGTTGATGTTGTTGTTGTTATTTATTTGACGTTGTTGTTGTTGTTGTTTATTTGACGTTGTTGTTGTTGATGTTGTTGTTGTTGTTTATTTGACGTTGTTGTTGTTGATGTTGTTGTTGTTGTTGTTTATTTGACGTTGTTGTTGTTGTTGACGTTGTTGTTGTTGTTGTTTATTTGACGTTGTTGTTGTTGTTTATTTGACATTGTTGTTATTGTTGACGTTGTTGTTGTTGTTGTTGTTGTTCATTTGACGTTGTTGTTGTTGTTGACGTTGTTGTTGTTGTTGTTGTTGTTTATTTGACGTTGTTGTTGTTGTTTATTTGACGTTGTTGTTGTTGTTGTTTTTGATGTTTATTTGACGTTATTGTTGTTGTTGACGTTGTTGTTGTTGTTTATTTAACGTTGTTGTTATTGTTTTTGTTGTTTATTTGACGTTGTTGTTGTTATTTATTTGACGTTGTTGTTGTTTATTTGACGTTGTTGTTGTTGTTTATTTGACGGTGTTGTTGTTGTTGTTTATTTGACGTTGTTGCTGTTGTTGTTGTTTATTTGACGTTGTTGTTGTTGATGATGTTGTTGTTGTTGTTATTTATTTGACGTTGTTGTTGTTGATGTTGTTGTTGTTGTTATTTATTTGACGTTGTTGTTGTTGTTGACATAGTTGTTGTTGTTGTTTATTTGACGTTGTTTTTATTGTTGACGTTGTTGTTGTTTATTTGATGTTGTTGTTATTGTTCTTGTTGTTGTTTATTTGACGTTGTTGTTGTTGACGTTGTTGTTGTTGTTGTTGTTTAATTGACGTTGTTGTTGTTTACGTTGTTGTTGTTGTTGTTTATTTAACTTTGTTGTTGTTGTTGTTAACGTTGTTGTTGTTGTTTATTTGACGTTGTTATTGTTGACGTTGTTGTTGTTGTTGTTTATTTGACAATTTTGTTGTTGTTGACGGTTTTGTTGTTGTTGATGATGTTGTTGTTTATATTTATTTGACGTTGTTGTTGTTGTTGTTTATTTGACGTTGTTGTTGTTATTTATTTGACATTGTTGTTGTTGTTTATTTGACGTTGCTGTTTTTGACGTTGTTGTTGTTGTTGTTTATTTGACGTTGTTGTTGTTTATTTGACGTTGTTGTTGTTGTTTATTTGACGTTGTTGTTGTTGTTGTTTATTTGACGTTGTTGTTGTTGTTGTTTATTTGACGTTGTTGTTGTGGTTTTTTTGACATTGTTGTTGTTGTTGACGTTGTTGTTGTTGTTGTTGTTGTTGTTTATTTGACGTTGTTGTTGTTGTTGACGTTGTTGTTGTTGTTGTTGTTTATTTGACGTTGTTGTTGTTGTTTATTTGACATTGATGTTGTTGTTGTTCATTTGACGTTGTTGTTGTTGTTGTTGACGTTGTTGTTGTTGTTGTTGTTTATTTGACGTCGTTGTTGTTGTTGTTTACTTGACGTTGTTGTTGTTGTTGTTGTTTTTGTTGTTTATTTGACGTTATTGTTGTTGTTGACGTTGTTGTTGTTGTTTATTTGACGTTGTTGTTGTTGTTTTTGTTGTTTATTTGACGTTGTTATTGTTGTTTATTTGACGTTGTTGTTGTTGTTGTTGTTGTTGTTGTTGTTGTTTATTTGACGTTGTTGTTGTTTATTTGACGGTGTTGTTGTTGTTTATTTGACGTTGTTGCTGTTGTTGTTGTTTATTTGACGTTGTTGTTGTTGTTGTTGATGTTGTTGTTGTTGTTGTTTATTTGACGTTGTTGTTGTTGTTGACATAGTTGTTATTGTTGTTTATTTGACGTTGTTGTTATTATTGACGTTGTTGTTGTTTATTTGATGTTGTTGTTGTTGTTCTTGTTGTTGTTTATTTGACGTTGTTGTTGTTGACGTTGTTGTTGTTGTTGTTGTTTAATTGACGTTGTTGTTGTTGTTGACGTTGTTGTTGTTGTTGTTTATTTAACTTTGTTGTTGTTGTTGACGTTGTTGTTGTTGTTGTTTATTTGACGTTGTTATTGTTGACGTTGTTGTTGTTGTTGTTTATTTGACATTGTTGTTGTTGTTGTTATTGTTGCTGTTGACATTGTTGTTTATTTGACTTTGTTGTTATTGTTGACACTGTTGTTGTTGACGTTGTTCTTGTTGTTTATTTGACGTTGTTGTTTTTGTTGACGTTGCTATTGTTGTTGTTGTTATTTATTTGACAATTTTGTTATTGTTGACGGTGTTGTTGTTGTTGTTGATGTTGTTGTTGTTATTTATTTGACGTTGTTATTGTTGTTGTTTATTTGACGTTGTTGTTGTTGACGTTGTTGTTGTTGTTTATTTGACGTTGTTGTTGTTGTTGCTTATTTCACGTTGTTGTTGTTGTTGTTGTTGTTGTTGTTTATTTGACGTTGTTGTTGTTGTTGTTGTTGTTTATTTGACGTTGTTGTTGTTGTTGTTGTTTATTTGACGTTGTTTCTATTGTTGTTTATTTGACGTTGTTGTTGTTGTTGTTTATTTGACGTTGTTGTTGTTGTTGTTTATTTGACGGTGTTGTTGTTGTTGTTGTTGTTTATTTGACGTTGTTGTTGTTGTTGTTGTTGTTGTTGTTTATTTGACGTTGTTGTTGTTGACGTTGTTGTTGTTGTTTATTTGACGTTGTTGTTGATGACGTTGTAGTTGTTGTTGTTGTTTATTTGACGTTGTTGTTGCTTATTTGACATTGTTGTTGTTGTTGACGTTGTTGTTGTTGTTGTTTATTTGACATTGTTGTTGTTGTTGTTGACGTGGTTGTTGTTGTTGTTTATTTGACGTTGTTGTTGTTGTTGTTGTTGTTTATTTGACGTTGTTGTTGTTGTTGTTGATGTTTATTTGACGTTGTTATTGTTGTTGTTTATTTGACGTTGTTGTTGTTGACGTTGTTGTTGTTGTTGTTGTTGTTTATTTGACGTTGTTGTTGTTGTTGACGTTGTTGTTGTTGTTGTTGTTTATTTGACGTTGTTGTTGTTGTTTATTTGACATTGATGTTGTTGTTGTTCATTTGACGTTGTTGTTGTTGTTGTTGACGTTGTTGTTGTTGTTGTTGTTTATTTGACGTCGTTGTTGTTGTTGTTTACTTGACGTTGTTGTTGTTGTTGTTGTTTTTGTTGTTTATTTGACGTTATTGTTGTTGTTGACGTTGTTGTTGTTGTTTATTTGACGTTGTTGTTGTTGTTTTTGTTGTTTATTTGACGTTGTTATTGTTGTTTATTTGACGTTGTTGTTGTTGTTGTTGTTTATTTGACGTTGTTGTTGTTGTTTATTTGACGGTGTTGTTGTTGTTTATTTGACGTTGTTGTTGTTGTTGTTGTTTATTTGACGTTGTTGTTGTTGTTGTTGATGTTGTTGTTGTTGTTGTTTATTTGACGTTGTTGTTGTTGTTGACATAGTTGTTGTTGTTGTTTATTTGACGTTGTTGTTATTATTGACGTTGTTGTTGTTTATTTGATGTTGTTGTTGTTGTTCTTGTTGTTGTTTATTTGACGTTGTTATTGTTGACGTTGTTGTTGTTGTTGTTTAATTGACGTTGTTGTTGTTGTTAACGTTGTTGTTGTTGTTGTTTATTTAACTTTGTTGTTGTTGTTGACGTTGTTGTTGTTGTTGTTTATTTGACGTTGTTATTGTTGACGTTGTTGTTGTTGTTGTTTATTTGACATTGTTGTTGTTCTTGTTGTTGTTGACATTGTTGTTGTTGTTTATTTGACTTGGTTGTTATTGTTGACACTGTTGTTGTTGACGTTGTTGTTGTTGTTTATTTGACCTTGTTGTTGTTGTTGACGTTGTTATTGTTGTTGTTGTTATTTATTTGACAATTTTGTTATTGTTGACGGTGTTGTTGTTGTTGTTGATGTTGTTGTTGTTATTTATTTGACGTTGTTGTTGTTGTTGTTGTTTATTTGACGTTGTTGTTGTTGACGTTGTTGTTGTTGTTTATTTGACGTTGTTGTTGTTGATGTTGTTGTTGTTGTTGTTTATTTGACGTTGTTGTTGTTGTTGTTGACGTTGTTGTTGTTGTTGTTTATTTGACGTTGTTGTTGTTGTTTATTTGACATTGTTGTTGTTGTTGACGTTGTTATTGTTGTTGTTGTTGTTCATTTGACATTGTTGTTGTTGTTGACGTTGTTGTTGTTGTTGTTGTTGTTGTTTATTTGACGTCGTTGTTGTTGTTGTTTATTTGACGTTGTTGTTGTTGTTGTTGTCTTTGTTGTTTATTTGACGTTATTGTTGTTGTTGACGTTGTTGTTGTTGTTTATTTAACGTTGTTGTTGTTGTTTTTGTTGTTTATTTGACGTTGTTGTTGTTATTTATTTGACGTTGTTGTTGTTTATTTGACGTTGTTGTTGTTGTTTATTTGACGGTGTTGTTGTTGTTGTTTATTTGACGTTGTTGTTGTTGTTGTTGTTGTTTATTTGACGTTGTTGTTGTTGATGAGGTTGTTGTTGTTGTTGATGTTGACATAGTTGTTGTTGTTGTTTATTTGACGTTGTTGTTATTGTTGACGTTGTTGTTGTTTATATGACGTTGTTGTTGTTGTTCTTGTTGTTGTTTATTTGACGTTGTTGTTGTTGACGTTGTTGTTGTTGTTGTTTAATTGACGTTGTTGTTTTTTACATTGTTGTTGTTGTTGTTTATTTAACTTGTTGTTGTTGTTGTTGACGTTGTTGTTGTTGTTGTTTATTTGACGTTGTTGTTGTTGACGTTGTTGTTGTTGTTGTTTATTTGACATTGTTGTTGTTGTTGTTGACATTGTTGTTGTTGTTGTTGACATTGTTGTTGTTGTTTATTTGACTTTGTTGTTATTGTTGACACTGTTGTTGTTGACGTTGTTGTTGTTGTTTATTTGACGGTGTTGTTGTTATTGATGTTGTTGTTGTTATTTATTTGACGTTGTTGTTGTTGTTCTTGATGTTTATTTGACGTTGTTATTGTTGTTGTTTATTTGACGTTGTTGTTGTTGACGTTGTTGTTGTTGTTGTTGTTTATTTGACGTTGTTGTTGTTGACGTTGTTGTTGTTGTTGTTGTTTAATTGACGTTGTTGTTGTTGTTTATTTAACGTTGTTGTTGTTATTGATGTTGTTGTTGTTATTTATTTGACGTTGTTGTTGTTGTTGTTGATGTTTATTTGACGTTGTTATTGTTGTTGTTTATTTGACGTTGTTGTTGTTGTTGTTGTTGTTTATTTGACATTGTTGTTGTTGACGTTGTTGTTGTTGTTGTTGTGGTTTATTTGACATTGTTGTTGTTGTTGTTGACATTGTTGTTGTTGTTGTTGACATTGTTGTTGTTGTTTATTTGACTTTGTTGTTATTGTTGACACTGTTGTTGTTGTTGTTTATTTGACGTTGTTGTTGTTGTTGTTTATTTGACGTTGTTGTTGTTGTTGTTTATTTAACGTTGTTATTGTTGTTGTTTATTTGACGTTGTTGTTGTTGTTGACGTTGTTGTTATTGTTGTTTATTTGGCGTTGTTGTTGTTACTTATTTAACATTGTTGTTGTTGTTGACGTTGTTGTTGTTGTTGTTGTTTATTTGACGTTGTTGTTGTTGTTGACGTTGTTGTTGTTGTTGTTTATTTGACGTCGTTGTTGTTGTTGTTGTTGTGTATTTGACGTTGTTCTTGTTGTTGTTGTTTTTGTTGTTTATTTGACAGTGTGGTTGTTGTTGTTGTTGTTGTTTTTGTTTATTTGACGTAGATGTTGTTGTTGACGTTGTTGTTGTTGTTTTTGTTGTTTATTTGACGTTGTTGTTGTTGTTTATTTGACGTTGTTGTTGTTGTTTATTTG
>OX451738.1:470078250-470110750 GCA_948472305.1 Vicia faba
TGTTTATTTGACGTTGTTGTTGTTGTTGTTTATTTGACGGTGTTGTTGTTGTTGTTTATTTGACGTTGTTGCTGTTGTTGTTGTTTATTTGACGTTGTTGTTGTTGTTGTTGATGTTGTTGTTGTTGTTGTTGTTTATTTGACGTTGTTGTTGTTGTTGACATAGTTGTTGTTGTTGTTTATTTGACGTTGTTGTTATTGTTGACGTTGTTGTTGTTTATTTGACGTTGTTGTTGTTCTTGTTGTTGTGGTTTTTTTGACATTGTTGTTGTTGTTGACGTTGTTGTTGTTGTTGTTTAATTGACGTTGTTGTTGTTGTTGACGTTGTTGTTGTTGTTGTTGTTTATTTAACTTTGTTGTTGTTGTTGACGTTGTTGTTGTTGTTGTTTATTTGACGTTGTTATTGTTGACGTTGTTGTTGTTGTTGTTGTTTATTTGACATTGTTGTTGTGGTTGTTGTTGCTGTTGACATTGTTGTTGTTGTTTATTTGACTTTGTTGTTATTGTTGACACTGTTGTTGTTGACGTTGTTGTTGTTGTTTATTTGACGTTGTTGTTTTTGTTGACGTTGTTATTGTTGTTGTTGTTATTTATTTGACAATTTTGTTATTGTTGACGGTGTTGTTGTTTTTGTTGATGTTGTTGTTGTTATTTATTTGACGTTGTTGTTGTTGTTGTTTATTTGACGTTGTTGTTGTTGACGTTGTTGTTGTTGTTTATTTGACGTTGTTGTTGTTGATGTTGTTGTTGTTGTTGTTGTTTATTTGACGTTGTTGTTGTTGTTGACGTTGTTGTTGTTGTTGTTGTTTATTTGACGTCGTTGTTGTTGTTGTTGTTGTGTATTTGACGTTGTTCTTGTTGTTGTTGTTTTTGTTGTTTATTTGACGTTGTTGTTGTTGTTGTTGTTGTTTTTGTTTATTTGACGTAGATGTTGTTGTTGACGTTGTTGTTGTTGTTTTTGTTGTTTATTTGACGTTGTTGTTGTTGTTTATTTGACGTTGTTGTTGTTGTTTATTTGACGTTGTTGTTGTTGTTTATTTGACGGTGTTGTTGTTGTTGTTTATTTGACGTTGTTGCTGTTATTGTTGTTTATTTGACGTTGTTGTTGTTGTTGTTGACGTTGTTGTTATTGTTGACATAGTTGTTGTTGTTGTTTATTTGACGTTGTTGTTATTGTTGACGTTGTTGTTGTTTATTTGACGTTGTTGTTGTTTTTGACGTTATTGTTGTTATTTTAATGTTGTTGTTGTTGTTCTTGTTGTTGTTTATTTGACGTTGTTGTTGTTGACGTTGTTGTTGTTATTGTTGTTGTTGTTGTTTAATAGACGTTGTTGTTATTGTTGTTGACGTTGTTGTTGTTGTTGTTGTTTTTTTAACTTTGTTGTTGTTGTTAACGTTGTTGTTGTTGTTGTTGACGTTGTTGTTGTTGTCGTTTATTTGACGTTGTTGTTGTTAATGTTGTTGTTGTGGTTGTTTATTTGACATTGTTGTTGTTGTTGACGGTGTTGTTGTTGTTGTTGAAATTGTTGTTGTTGTTGTTTATTTGACTTTGTTGTTGTTGTTGACGTTGTTGTTGTTGTTGACGTTGTTGTTGTTGTTTATTTGACACTATTGTTGTTGTTGTTGACGTTGTTGTTGTTGTTGTTGTTGTTGTTTATTTGACAATTTTGTTGTTGTTGACGGTGTTGTTGTTGTTGATGATGTTGTTGTTTATATTTATTTGACGTTGTTGTTGTTGTTGTTGTTTATTTGACGTTGTTGTTGTTATTTATTTGACATTGTTGTTGTTGTTTATTTGACGTTGCTGTTTTTGACGTTGTTGTTGTTGTTGTTTATTTGACGTTGTTGTTGTTTATTTGACGTTGTTGTTGTTGTTTATTTGACGTTGTTGTTGTTGTTGTTTATTTGACGTTGTTGTTGTGGTTTTTTTGACATTGTTGCTGTTGTTGACATTGTTGTTGTTGTTGTTGTTTATTTGACGTTGTTGTTGTTGTTGACGTTGTTGTTGTTGTTGTTGTTGTTTATTTGACATTGTTGTTGTTGTTGACGTTGTTGTTGTTTATTTCACGCTGTTGTTGATGTTGTTGTTGTTGTTATTTATTTGACGTTGTTGTTGTTGTTGTTGTTTATTTGACATTGTTGTTGTTGTTGTTGTTTATTTGACGTTGTTGTTGTTGTTGTTTATTTCACGTTGTTGTTGTTGTTGTTGTTGTTGTTGTTTATTTGACGTTGTTGTTGTTGTTGTTGTTTATTTGACGTTGTTATTGTTGTTGTTTATTTGATGTTGTTTTTATTGTTGTTTATTTGACGTTGTTGTTGTTGTTGTTGTTTATTTGACGTTGTTGTTGTTGTTTATTTAACGGTGTTGTTGTTGTTGTTGTTTATTTGACGTTGTTGTTGTTGTTGTTGTTTATTTGACGTTGTTGTTGTTGACGTTGTTGTTGTTGTTTATTTGACGTTGTTGTTGTTGACGTTGTAGTTGTTGTTGTTGTTTATTTGACGTTGTTGTTGATTATTTGACGTTGTTGTTGTTGACGTTGTTGTTGTTGTTGTTTATTTGACATTGTTGTTGTTGTTGACGTGGTTGTTGTTGTTGTTTATTTGACGTTGTTGTTGTTGTTATTGTTGTTTATTTGACGTTGTTGTTGTTGTTGTTGATGTTTATTTGACGTTGTTATTGTTGTTGTTTATTTGACGTTGTTGTTGTTGACGTTGTTGTTGTTGTTGTTGTTTATTTGACGTTAGTGTTGTTGTTGACGTTGTTGTTGTTGTTGTTTATTTGACGTTGTTGTTGTTGTTTATTTGACATTGTTGTTGTTGTTGTTCATTTGACGTTGTTATTGTTGTTGTTAATGTTGTTGTTGTTGTTGTTGTTTATTTGACGTCGTTGTTGTTGTTGTTTAGTTGACGTTGTTGTTGTTGTTGTTGTTTTTGTTGTTTATTTGACGTTATTGTTGTTGTTGACGTTGTTGTTGTTGTTTATTTGACGTTGTTGTTGTTGTTTTTGTTGTTTATTTGACGTTGTTGTTGTTGTTTATTTGATGTTGTTGTTGTTGTTTATTTGACGTTGTTGTTGTTGTTTATTTGACGGTGTTGTTGTTGTTGTTGTTTATTTGACGTTGTTGCTGTTGTTGTTGTTTATTTGACGTTGTTGTTGTTGTTGTTGATGTTGTTGTTGTTGTTGTTGTTTATTTGACGTTGTTGTTGTTGTTGACATAGTTGTTGTTGTTGTTTATTTGAAGTTGTTGTTATTGTTGACGTTGTTGTTGTTTATTTGACGTTGTTGTTGTTCTTGTTGTTGTTTATTTGACGTTGTTGTTGTTGACGTTGTTGTTGTTGTTGTTTAATTGACGTTGTTGTTGTTGTTGACGTTGTTGTTGTTGTTGTTGTTTATTTAACTTTGTTGTTGTTGTTGACGTTGTTGTTGTTGTTGTTTATTTGACGTTGTTATTGTTGACGTTGTTGTTGTTGTTGTTGTTTATTTGACATTGTTGTTGTTGTTGTTGTTGCTGTTGACATTGTTGTTGTTGTTTATTTGACTTTGTTTATATTGTTGACACTGTTGTTGTTGACGTTGTTGTTGTTGTTTATTTGACGTTGTTGTTTTTGTTGACGTTGTTATTGTTGTTGTTGTTATTTATTTGACAATTTTGTTATTGTTGACGGTGTTGTTGTTGTTGTTGATGTTGTTGTTGTTATTTATTTGACGTTGTTGTTGTTGTTGTTTATTTGACGTTGTTGTTGTTGTTTATTTGACGTTGTTGTTATTGATGTTGTTGTTGTTGTTGTTTATTTGACGTTGTTGTTGTTGTTGACGTTGTTGTTGTTGTTGTTTATTTGACGTTGTTGTTGTTGTTTATTTGACAATGTTGTTATTGTTGACGTTGTTGTTGTTGTTGTTGTTCATTTGACGTTGTTGTTGTTGTTGACGTTGTTGTTGTTGTTGTTGTTGTTTATTTGACGTTGTTGTTGTTGTTTATTTGACGTTGTTGTTGTTGTTGTTTTTGATGTTTATTTGACGTTATTGTTGTTGTTGACGTTGTTGTTGTTGTTTATTTAACGTTGTTGTTATTGTTTTTGTTGTTTATTTGACGTTGTTGTTGTTATTTATTTGACGTTGTTGTTGTTTATTTGACGTTGTTGTTGTTGTTTATTTGACGGTGTTGTTGTTGTTGTTTATTTGACGTTGTTGCTGTTGTTGTTGTTTATTTGACGTTGTTGTTGTTGTTGTTGTTGTTTATTTGACGTTGTTGTTGTTGTTGATGTTGTTGTTGTTGTTATTTATTTGACGTTGTTGTTGTTGTTGACATAGTTGTTGTTGTTGTTTATTTGACGTTGTTGTTATTGTTGACGTTGTTGTTGTTTATTTGACGTTGTTGTTGTTGTTCTTGTTGTTGTTTATTTGACGTTGTTGTTGTTGACGTTGTTGTTGTTGTTGTTGTTGTTGTTTAATTGACGTTGTTGTTGTTTACGTTGTTGTTGTTGTTGTTTATTTAACTTTGTTGTTGTTGTTGTTGACGTTGTTGTTGTTGTTTATTTGACGTTGTTGTTGTTGACGTTGTTGTTGTTGTTGTTGTTTATTTGACAATTTTGTTGTTGTTGACGGTGTTGTTGTTGTTGATGATGTTGTTGTTTATATTTATTTGACGTTGTTATTGTTGTTGTTTATTTGACGTTGTTGTTGTTGACGTTGTTGTTGTTGTTGTTGTTGTTTATTTGACGTTGTTGTTGTTGTTGACGTTGTTGTTGTTGTTGTTTATTTGACGTTGTTGTTGTTGTTTATTTGACATTGTTGTTGTTGTTGTTGTTCATTTGATGTTGTTGTTGTTGTTGTTAATGTTGTTGTTGTTGTTGTTTATTTGACGTCGTTGTTGTTGTTGTTTAGTTGACGTTGTTGTTGTTGTTGTTGTTTTTGTTGTTTATTTGACGTTATTAATGTTGTTGACGTTGTTGTTGTTGTTTATTTGACGTTGTTGTTGTTGTTTTTGTTGTTTATTTGACGTTGTTGTTGTTGTTTATTTGATGTTGTTGTTGTTGTTTATTTGACGTTGTTGTTGTTGTTTATTTGACGGTGTTGTTGTTGTTGTTTATTTGACGTTGTTGCTGTTGTTGTTGTTTATTTGACGTTGTTGTTGTTGTTGTTGATGTTGTTGTTGTTGTTGTTGTTTATTTGACGTTGTTGTTGTTGTTGACATAGTTGTTGTTGTTGTTTATTTGACGTTGTTGTTATTGTTGACGTTGTTGTTGTTTATTTGACGTTGTTGTTGTTCTTGTTGTTGTGGTTTTTTTGACATTGTTGTTGTTGTTGACGTTGTTGTTGTTGTTGTTTAATTGACGTTGTTGTTGTTGTTGACGTTGTTGTTGTTGTTGTTGTTTATTTAACTTTGTTGTTGTTGTTGACGTTGTTGTTGTTGTTGTTTATTTGACGTTGTTATTGTTGACGTTGTTGTTGTTGTTGTTTATTTGACATTGTTGTTGTTGTTGTTGTTGCTGTTGACATTGTTGTTGTTGTTTATTTGACTTTGTTGTTATTGTTGACACTGTTGTTGTTGACGTTGTTGTTGTTGTTTATTTGACGTTGTTGTTTTTGTTGACGTTGTTATTGTTGTTGTTGTTATTTATTTGACAATTTTGTTATTGTTGACGGTGTTGTTGTTGTTGTTGATGTTGTTGTTGTTATTTATTTGACGTTGTTGTTGTTGTTTATTTGACGTTGTTGTTGTTGACGTTGTTGTTGTTGTTTATTTGACGTTGTTGTTGTTGATGTTGTTGTTGTTGTTGTTTATTTGACGTTGTTGTTGTTGTTGACGTTGTTGTTGTTGTTGTTTATTTGACGTCGTTGTTATTGTTGTTGTTGTGTATTTGACGTTGTTCTTGTTGTTGTTGTTTTTGTTGTTTATTTGACGTTGTTGTTGTTGTTGTTGTTGTTTTTGTTTATTTGACGTAGATGTTGTTGTTGACGTTGTTGTTGTTGTTTTTGTTGTTTATTTGACGTTGTTGTTGTTGTTTATTTGACGTTGTTGTTGTTGTTGTTTATTTGACGTTGTTGTTGTTGTTTATTTGACGGTGTTGTTGTTGTTGTTTATTTGACGTTGTTGCTGTTATTGTTGTTTATTTGACGTTGTTGTTGTTGTTGACATTGTTGTTATTGTTGACATAGTTGTTGTTGTTGTTTATTTGACGTTGTTGTTATTGTTGACGTTGTTGTTGTTTATTTGACGTTGTTGTTGTTTTTGACGTTATTGTTGTTATTTTAATGTTGTTGTTGTTGTTCTTGTTGTTGTTTATTTGACGTTGTTGTTGTTGACGTTGTTGTTGTTATTGTTGTTGTTGTTGTTGTTTAATAGACGTTGTTGTTATTGTTGTTGACGTTGTTGTTGTTGTTGTTGTTTTTTTAACTTTGTTGTTGTTGTTAACGTTGTTGTTGTTGTTGTTGACGTTGTTGTTGTTGTCGTTTATTTGACGTTGTTGTTGTTAATGTTGTTGTTGTGGTTGTTTATTTGACATTGTTGTTGTTGTTGACGGTGTTGTTGTTGTTGTTGAAATTGTTGTTGTTGTTGTTTATTTGACTTTGTTGTTGTTGTTGACGTTGTTGTTGTTGTTGACGTTGTTGTTGTTGTTTATTTGACACTATTGTTGTTGTTGTTGACGTTGTTGTTGTTGTTGTTGTTTATTTGACAATTTTGTTGTTGTTGACGGTGTTGTTGTTGTTGATGATGTTGTTGTTTATATTTATTTGACGTTGTTGTTGTTGTTGTTGTTTATTTGACGTTGTTGTTGTTATTTATTTGACATTGTTGTTGTTGTTTATTTGACGTTGCTGTTTTTGACGTTGTTGTTGTTGTTGTTTATTTGACGTTGTTGTTGTTTATTTGACGTTGTTGTTGTTGTTTATTTGACGTTGTTGTTGTTGTTGTTTATTTGACGTTGTTGTTGTGGTTTTTTTGACATTGTTGTTGTTGTTGACATTGTTGTTGTTGTTGTTGTTTATTTGACGTTGTTGTTGTTGTTGACGTTGTTGTTGTTGTTGTTGTTGTTGTTGTTTATTTGACATTGTTGTTGTTGTTGACGTTGTTGTTGTTTATTTCACGCTGTTGTTGTTGTTGTTGTTGTTGTTGTTATTTATTTGACGTTGTTGTTGTTGTTGTTTATTTGACATTGTTGTTGTTGTTGTTGTTTATTTGACGTTGTTGTTGTTGTTGTTTATTTCACGTTGTTGTTGTTGTTGTTGTTGTTTATTTGACGTTGTTGTTGTTGTTGTTGTTGTTTATTTGACGTTGTTATTGTTGTTGTTTATTTGATGTTGTTTTTATTGTTGTTTATTTGACGTTGTTGTTGTTGTTGTTGTTTATTTGACGTTGTTGTTGTTGTTTATTTAACGGTGTTGTTGTTGTTGTTGTTTATTTGACGTTGTTGTTGTTGTTGTTGTTTATTTGACGTTGTTGTTGTTGACGTTGTTGTTGTTGTTTATTTGACGTTGTTGTTGTTGACGTTGTAGTTGTTGTTGTTGTTTATTTGACGTTGTTGTTGATTATTTGACGTTGTTGTTGTTGTTGACGTTGTTGTTGTTGTTGTTTATTTGACATTGTTGTTGTTGTTGTTGACGTGGTTGTTGTTGTTGTTTATTTGACGTTGTTGTTGTTGTTATTGTTGTTTATTTGACGTTGTTGTTGTTGTTGTTGATGTTTATTTGACGTTGTTATTGTTGTTGTTTATTTGACGTTGTTGTTGTTGACGTTGTTGTTGTTGTTGTTGTTTATTTGACGTTAGTGTTGTTGTTGACGTTGTTGTTGTTGTTGTTTATTTGACGTTGTTGTTGTTGTTTATTTGACATTGTTGTTGTTGTTGTTCATTTGACGTTGTTATTGTTGTTGTTAATGTTGTTGTTGTTGTTGTTGTTTATTTGACGTCGTTGTTGTTGTTGTTTAGTTGACGTTGTTGTTGTTGTTGTTGTTTTTGTTGTTTATTTGACGTTATTGTTGTTGTTGACGTTGTTGTTGTTGTTTATTTGACGTTGTTGTTGTTGTTTTTGTTGTTTATTTGACGTTGTTGTTGTTGTTTATTTGATGTTGTTGTTGTTGTTTATTTGACGTTGTTGTTGTTGTTTATTTGACGGTGTTGTTGTTGTTGTTGTTTATTTGACGTTGTTGCTGTTGTTGTTGTTTATTTGACGTTGTTGTTGTTGTTGTTGATGTTGTTGTTGTTGTTGTTGTTTATTTGACGTTGTTGTTGTTGTTGACATAGTTGTTGTTGTTGTTTATTTGACGTTGTTGTTATTGTTGACGTTGTTGTTGTTTATTTGACGTTGTTGTTGTTCTTGTTGTTGTTTATTTGACGTTGTTGTTGTTGACGTTGTTGTTGTTGTTGTTTAATTGACGTTGTTGTTGTTGTTGACGTTGTTGTTGTTGTTGTTGTTTATTTAACTTTGTTGTTGTTGTTGACGTTGTTGTTGTTGTTGTTTATTTGACGTTGTTATTGTTGACGTTGTTGTTGTTGTTGTTGTTTATTTGACATTGTTGTTGTTGTTGTTGTTGCTGTTGACATTGTTGTTGTTGTTTATTTGACTTTGTTGTTATTGTTGACACTGTTGTTGTTGACGTTGTTGTTGTTGTTTATTTGACGTTGTTGTTTTTGTTGACGTTGTTATTGTTGTTGTTGTTATTTATTTGACAATTTTGTTATTGTTGACGGTGTTGTTGTTGTTGTTGATGTTGTTGTTGTTATTTATTTGACGTTGTTGTTGTTGTTGTTTATTTGACGTTGTTGTTGTTGACGTTGTTGTTGTTGTTTATTTGACGCTGTTGTTGTTGATGTTGTTGTTGTTGTTATTTATTTGACGTTGTTGTTGTTGTTGACGTTGTTGTTGTTGTTGTTTATTTGACGTTGTTGTTGTTGTTTATTTGAAATTGTTGTTGTTGTTGACGTTGTTGTTGTTGTTGTTGTTCATTTGACGTTGTTGTTGTTGTTGTTGTTTATTTGACGTTGTTGTTGTTGTTGTTTAGTTGACGTTGTTGTTGTTGTTGTTGTTGTTGTTGTTTTTGTTGTTTATTTGACGTTATTGTTGTTGTTGACGTTGTTGTTGTTGTTTTTGTTGTTTATTTGACGTTGTTGTTGTTGTTGTTTATTTGACGTTGTTGTTGTTGTTATTGTTGTTTATTTGACGTTGTTGTTGTTGTTTATTTGACGGTGTTGTTGTTGTTGTTTATTTGACGTTGTTGCTGTTGTTGTTGTTTATTTGACGTTGTTGTTGTTGTTGATGTTGTTGTTGTTGTTGTTGTTGTTTATTTGACGTTGTTGTTGTTGTTGACATAGTTGTTGTTGTTGTTTATTTGACGTTGTTGTTATTGTTGATGTTGTTGTTGTTTATTTGACGTTGTTGTTGTTCTTGTTGTTGTTTATTTGACGTTGTTGTTGTTGACGTTGTTGTTGTTGTTGTTTAATTGACGTTGTTGTTGTTGTTGACGTTGTTGTTGTTGTTGTTTATTTAACTTTGTTGTTGTTGTTGACGTTGTTGTTGTTGTTGTTTATTTGACGTTGTTATTGTTGACGTTGTTGTTGTTGTTGTTGTTTATTTGACATTGTTGTTGTTGTTGTTGTTGTTGCTGTTGACATTGTTGTTGTTGTTTATTTGACTTTGTTGTTATTGTTGACACTGTTGTTGTTGACGTTGTTGTTGTTGTTTATTTGACGTTGTTGTTTTTGTTGACGTTGTTATTGTTGTTGTTGTTATTTATTTGACAATTTTGTTATTGTTGACGGTGTTGTTGTTGTTGTTGATGTTGTTGTTGTTATTTATTTGACGTTGTTGTTGTTGTTGTTTATTTGACGTTGTTGTTGTTGACGTTGTTGTTGTTGTTTATTTGACGTTGTTGTTGTTGATGTTGTTGTTGTTGTTGTTTATTTGACGTTGTTGTTGTTGTTGACGTTGTTGTTGTTGTTGTTTATTTGACGTTGTTGTTGTTGTTTATTTGACATTGTTGTTATTGTTGACGTTGTTGTTGTTGTTGTTGTTGTTGTTCATTTGACGTTGTTGTTGTTGACGTTGTTGTTGTTGTTGTTGTTTATTTGACGTTGTTGCTGTTGTTGTTTTTGATGTTTATTTGACGTTATTGTTGTTGTTGACGTTGTTGTTGTTGTTTATTTAACGTTGTTGTTATTGTTTTTGTTGTTTATTTGACGTTGTTGTTGTTATTTATTTGACGTTGTTGTTGTTTATTTGACGTTGTTGTTGTTGTTTATTTGACGGTGTTGTTGTTGTTGTTTATTTGACGTTGTTGCTGTTGTTGTTGTTTATTTGACGTTGTTGTTGTTGATGATGTTGTTGTTGTTGTTGTTTATTTGACGTTGTTGTTGTTGTTGATGTTGTTGTTGTTGTTATTTATTTGACGTTGTTGTTGTTGTTGACATAGTTGTTGTTGTTGTTTATTTGACGTTGTTGTTATTGTTGACGTTGTTGTTGTTTATTTGACGTTGTTGTTGTTGTTCTTGTTGTTGTTTATTTGACGTTGTTGTTGTTGACGTTGTTGTTGTTGTTGTTGTTGTTTAATTGACGTTGTTGTTGTTTACGTTGTTGTTGTTGTTGTTTATTTAACTTTGTTGTTGTTGTTGTTGACGTTGTTGTTGTTGTTTATTTGACGTTGTTGTTGTTGACGTTGTTGTTGTTGTTGTTGTTTATTTGACAATTTTGTTGTTGTTGACGGTGTTGTTGTTGTTGATGATGTTGTTGTTTATATTTATTTGACGTTGTTATTGTTGTTGTTTATTTGACGTTGTTGTTGTTGACGTTGTTGTTGTTGTTGTTTATTTGACGTTGTTGTTGTTGTTGACGTTGTTGTTGTTGTTGTTTATTTGACGTTGTTGTTGTTGTTTATTTGACATTGTTGTTGTTGTTGTTGTTCATTTGACGTTGTTGTTGTTGTTGTTAATGTTGTTGTTGTTGTTGTTTATTTGACATTGTTGTTGTTGTTGTTCATTTGACGTTGTTGTTGTTGTTGTTAATGTTGTTGTTGTTGTTGTTTATTTGACGTCGTTGTTGTTGTTGTTTAGTTGACGTTGTTGTTGTTGTTGTTTTTGTTGTTTATTTGACGTTATTAATGTTGTTGACGTTGTTGTTGTTGTTTATTTGACGTTGTTGTTGTTGTTTTTGTTGTTTATTTGACGTTGTTGTTGTTGTTTATTTGATGTTGTTGTTGTTGTTGTTTATTTGACGTTGTTGTTGTTGTTTATTTGACGGTGTTGTTGTTGTTGTTTATTTGACGTTGTTGCTGTTGTTGTTGTTTATTTGACGTTGTTGTTGTTGTTGTTGATGTTGTTGTTGTTGTTGTTGTTTATTTTGACGTTGTTGTTGTTGTTGACATAGTTGTTGTTGTTGTTTATTTGACGTTGTTGTTATTGTTGACGTTGTTGTTGTTTATTTGACGTTGTTGTTGTTCTTGTTGTTGTGGTTTTTTTGACATTGTTGTTGTTGTTGACGTTGTTGTTGTTGTTGTTGTTTAATTGACGTTGTTGTTGTTGTTGACGTTGTTGTTGTTGTTGTTGTTTATTTAACTTTGTTGTTGTTGTTGACGTTGTTGTTGTTGTTGTTTATTTGTTGTTGTTATTGTTGATGGTGTTGTTGTTGTTGTTTATTTGACATTGTTGTTGTTGTTGTTGTTGCTGTTGACATTGTTGTTGTTGTTTATTTGACTTTGTTGTTATTGTTGACACTGTTGTTGTTGACGTTGTTGTTGTTGTTTATTTGACATTGTTGTTTTTGTTGACGTTGTTATTGTTGTTGTCGTTATTTATTTGACAATTTTGTTATTGTTGACGGTGTTGTTGTTGTTGTTGATGTTGTTGTTGTTATTTATTTGACGTTGTTGTTGTTGTTTATTTGACGTTGTTGTTGTTGACGTTGTTGTTGTTGTTTATTTGACGTTGTTGTTGTTGATGTTGTTGTTGTTGTTGTTTATTTGACGTTGTTGTTGTTGTTGACGTTGTTGTTGTTGTTGTTTATTTGACGTTGTTGTTGTTGTTTATTTGACATTGTTGTTGTTGTTGACGTTGTTGTTGTTGTTGTTGTTCATTTGACGTTGTTGTTGTTGTTGACGTTGTTGTTGTTGTTGTTGTTGTTGTTGTTTATTTGACGTTGTTGTTGTTGTTGTTTAGTTGACGTTGTTGTTGTTGTTGTTGTTGTTTTTGTTGTTTATTTGACGTTATTGTTGTTGTTGACGTTGTTGTTGTTTATTTGACGTTGTTGTTGTTGTTTTTGTTGTTTATTTGACGTTGTTGTTGTTGTTTATTTGACGTTGTTGTTGTTGTTGTTATTGTTGTTTATTTGACGTTGTTGTTGTTGTTTATTTGACGGTGTTGTTGTTGTTGTTTATTTGACGTTGTTGCTGTTGACGTTGTTGTTGTTGTTGTTGTTTATTTGACATTGTTGTTGTTGTTGTTGTTGCTGTTGACATTGTTGTTGTTGTTTATTTGACTTTGTTGTTATTGTTGACATTGTTGTTCTTGACGTTGTTGTTGTTGTTTATTTGACGTTGTTGTTTTTGTTGACGTTGTTATTGTTGTTGTTGTTATTTATTTGACAATTTTGTTATTGTTGACGGTGTTGTTGTTGTTGTTGATGTTGTTGTTGTTATTTATTTGACGTTGTTGATGTTGTTGTTTATTTGACGTTGTTGTTGTTGACGTTGTTGTTGTTGTTTATTTGACGTTGTTGTTGTTGATGTTGTTGTTGTTGTTGTTTATTTGACGTTGTTATTGTTGTTGTTGACGTTGTTGTTGTTGTTGTTTATTTGACGTTGTTGTTGTTGTTTATTTGACATTGTTGTTGTTGACGTTGTTGTTGTTGTTGTTGTTCATTTGACGTTGTTGTTGTTATTGACGTCGTTGTTGTTGTTGTTGTTGTTGTTGTTTATTTGACGTTGTTGTTGTTGTTGTTTAGTTGACGTTGTTGTTGTTGTTGTTGTTTTTGTTGTTTATTTGACGTTATTGTTGTTGTTGACGTTGTTGTTGTTTATTTGACGTTGTTGTTGTTGTTTTTGTTGTTTATTTGACGTTGTTGTTGTTGTTTATTTGACGTTGTTGTTGTTGTTATTGTTGTTTATTTGACGTTGTTGTTGTTGTTGTTGTTTATTTGACGGTGTTGTTGTTGTTGTTTATTTGACGTTGTTGCTGTTGTTGTTGTTTATTTGACGTTGTTGTTGTTGTTGATGTTGTTGTTGTTGTTGTTGTTGTTTATTTGACGTTGTTGTTGTTGTTGACATAGTTGTTGTTGTTGTTGTTTATTTGACGTTGTTGTTATTGTTGATGTTGTTGTTGTTTATTTGACGTTGTTGTTGTTCTTGTTGTTGTTTATTTGACGTTGTTGTTGTTGACGTTGTTGTTGTTGTTGTTTAATTGACGTTGTTGTTGTTGTTGACGTTGTTGTTGTTGTTGTTGTTGTTTATTTAACTTTGTTGTTGTTGTTGACGTTGTTGTTGTTGTTGTTTATTTGACGTTGTTATTGTTGACGTTGTTGTTGTTGTTGTTGTTTATTTGACATTGTTGTTTTTGTTGACGTTGTTATTGTTGTTGTTGTTATTTATTTGACAATTTTGTTATTGTTGACGGTGTTGTTGTTGTTGTTGATGTTGTTGTTGTTATTTATTTGACGTTGTTGTTGTTGTTGTTTATTTGACGTTGTTGTTGTTGACGTTGTTATTGTTGTTTATTTGACGTTGTTGTTGTTGATGTTGTTGTTGTTGTTGTTTATTTGACGTTGTTGTTGTTGTTGACGTTGTTGTTGTTGTTGTTTATTTGACGTTGTTGTTGTTGTTTATTTGACATTGTTGTTATTGTTGACGTTGTTGTTGTTGTTGTTGTTGTTGTTGTTCATTTGACGTTGTTGTTGTTGTTGACGTTGTTGTTGTTGTTGTTGTTGTTGTTGTTGTTTATTTGACGTTGTTGTTGTTGTTTATTTGACGTTGTTGTTGTTTTTTTTTATGTTTATTTGACGTTATTGTTGTTGTTGACGTTGTTGTTGTTGTTGTTTATTTAACGTTGTTGTTATTGTTTTTGTTGTTTATTTGACGTTGTTGTTGTTATTTATTTGACGTTGTTGTTGTTTATTTGACGTTGTCGTTGTTGTTTATTTGACGGTGTTGTTGTTGTTGTTTATTTGACGTTGTTGCTGTTGTTGTTGTTTATTTGACGTTGTTGTTGTTGATGATGTTGTTGTTGTTGTTGTTTATTTAACGTTGTTGTTGTTGTTGATGTTGTTGTTGTTATTTATTTGACGTTGTTGTTGTTGTTGACATAGTTGTTGTTGTTGTTTATTTGACGTTGTTGTTATTGTTGACGTTGTTGTTGTTTATTTGACGTTGTTGTTGTTGTTCTTGTTGTTGTTTATTTGACGTTGTTGTTGTTGACGTTGTTGTTGTTGTTGTTGTTGTTTAATTGACGTTGTTGTTGTTTACGTTGTTGTTGTTGTTGTTTATTTAACTTTGTTGTTGTTGTTGTTGACGTTGTTGTTGTTGTTTATTTGACGTTGTTGTTGTTGACGTTGTTGTTGTTGTTGTTGTTTATTTGACAATTTTGTTGTTGTTGACGGTGTTGTTGTTGTTGATGATGTTGTTGTTTATATTTATTTGACGTTGTTGTTGTTGTTGTTTATTTGACGTTGTTGTTGTTATTTATTTGACATTGTTGTTGTTGTTTATTTGACGTTGCTGTTTTTGACGTTGTTGTTGTTGTTGTTTATTTGACGTTGTTGTTGTTTATTTGACGTTGTTGTTGTTGTTTATTTGACGTTGTTGTTGTTGTTGTTTATTTGACGTTGTTGTTGTTGTTGTTTATTTGACGTTGTTGTTGTGGTTTTTTTGACATTGTTGTTGTTGTTGACGTTGTTGTTGTTGTTGTTGTTGTTGTTTATTTGACGTTGTTGTTGTTGTTGACGTTGTTGTTGTTGTTGTTGTTGTTTATTTGACATTGTTGTTGTTGTTGACGTTGTTGTTGTTTATTTGACGCTGTTGTTGTTGTTGTTGTTGTTGTTGTTATTTATTTGACGTTGTTGTTGTTGTTGTTGTTTATTTGACATTGTTGTTGTTGTTGTTGTTGTTTATTTGACGTTGTTGTTGTTGTTGCTTATTTCACGTTGTTGTTGTTATTGTTGTTGTTGTTGTTTATTTGACGTTGTTGTTGTTGTTGTTGTTGTTTATTTGACGTTGTTTTTATTGTTGTTTATTTGACGTTGTTGTTGTTGTTGTTTATTTGACGTTGTTGTTGTTGTTGTTTATTTGACGGTGTTGTTGTTGTTTATTTGACGTTGTTGTTGTTGTTGTTGTTTATTTGACGTTGTTGTTGTTGACGTTGTTGTTGTTGTTTATTTGACGTTGTTGTTGATGACGTTGTAGTTGTTGTTGTTTATTTGACGTTGTTGTTGCTTATTTGACATTGTTGTTGTTGTTGACGTTGTTGTTGTTGTTGTTTATTTGACATTGTTGTTGTTGTTGTTGACGTGGTTGTTGTTGTTGTTTATTTGACGTTGTTGTTGTTGTTGTTGTTGTTTATTTGACGTTGTTGTTGTTGTTGTTGATGTTTATTTGACGTTGTTATTGTTGTTGTTTATTTGACGTTGTTGTTGTTGACATTGTTGTTGTTGTTGTTGTTGTTGTTTATTTGACGTTGTTGTTGTTGTTGACGTTGTTGTTGTTGTTGTTGTTTATTTGACGTTGTTGTTGTTGTTTATTTGACATTGATGTTGTTGTTGTTCATTTGACGTTGTTGTTGTTGTTGTTGACGTTGTTGTTGTTGTTTATTTGACGTCGTTGTTGTTGTTGTTTACTTGACGTTGTTGTTGTTGTTGTTTTTGTTGTTTATTTGACGTTATTGTTATTGTTGATGTTGTTGTTGTTTATTTGACGTTGTTGTTGTTCTTGTTGTTGTTTATTTGACGTTGTTGTTGTTGACGTTGTTGTTGTTGTTGTTTAATTGACGTTGTTGTTGTTGTTGACGTTGTTGTTGTTGTTGTTGTTTATTTAACTTTGTTGTTGTTGTTGACGTTGTTGTTGTTGTTGTTTATTTGACGTTGTTATTGTTGACGTTGTTGTTGTTGTTGTTGTTTATTTGACATTGTTGTTTTTGTTGACGTTGTTATTGTTGTTGTTGTTATTTATTTGACAATTTTGTTATTGTTGACGGTGTTGTTGTTGTTGTTGATGTTGTTGTTGTTATTTATTTGACGTTGTTGTTGTTGTTGTTTATTTGACGTTGTTGTTGTTGACGTTGTTATTGTTGTTTATTTGACGTTGTTGTTGTTGATGTTGTTGTTGTTGTTGTTTATTTGACGTTGTTGTTGTTGTTGACGTTGTTGTTGTTGTTGTTTATTTGACGTTGTTGTTGTTGTTTATTTGACATTGTTGTTATTGTTGACGTTGTTGTTGTTGTTGTTGTTGTTGTTCATTTGACGTTGTTGTTGTTGTTGACGTTGTTGTTGTTGTTGTTGTTGTTGTTGTTTATTTGACGTTGTTGTTGTTGTTTATTTGACGTTGTTGTTGTTTTTTTTTATGTTTATTTGACGTTATTGTTGTTGTTGACGTTGTTGTTGTTGTTGTTTATTTAACGTTGTTGTTATTGTTTTTGTTGTTTATTTGACGTTGTTGTTGTTATTTATTTGACGTTGTTGTTGTTTATTTGACGTTGTCGTTGTTGTTTATTTGACGGTGTTGTTGTTGTTGTTTATTTGACGTTGTTGCTGTTGTTGTTGTTTATTTGACGTTGTTGTTGTTGATGATGTTGTTGTTGTTGTTGTTTATTTAACGTTGTTGTTGTTGTTGATGTTGTTGTTGTTATTTATTTGACGTTGTTGTTGTTGTTGACATAGTTGTTGTTGTTGTTTATTTGACGTTGTTGTTATTGTTGACGTTGTTGTTGTTTATTTGACGTTGTTGTTGTTGTTCTTGTTGTTGTTTATTTGACGTTGTTGTTGTTGACGTTGTTGTTGTTGTTGTTGTTGTTTAATTGACGTTGTTGTTGTTTACGTTGTTGTTGTTGTTGTTTATTTGACTTTGTTGTTGTTGTTGTTGACGTTGTTGTTGTTGTTTATTTGACGTTGTTGTTGTTGACGTTGTTGTTGTTGTTGTTGTTTATTTGACAATTTTGTTGTTGTTGACGGTGTTGTTGTTGTTGATGATGTTGTTGTTTATATTTATTTGACGTTGTTGTTGTTGTTGTTTATTTGACGTTGTTGTTGTTATTTATTTGACATTGTTGTTGTTGTTTATTTGACGTTGCTGTTTTTGACGTTGTTGTTGTTGTTGTTTATTTGACGTTGTTGTTGTTTATTTGACGTTGTTGTTGTTGTTTATTTGACGTTGTTGTTGTTGTTGTTTATTTGACGTTGTTGTTGTTGTTGTTTATTTGACGTTGTTGTTGTGGTTTTTTTGACATTGTTGTTGTTGTTGACGTTGTTGTTGTTGTTGTTGTTGTTGTTTATTTGACGTTGTTGTTGTTGTTGACGTTGTTGTTGTTGTTGTTGTTTATTTGACATTGTTGTTGTTGTTGACGTTGTTGTTGTTTATTTGACGCTGTTGTTGTTGTTGTTGTTGTTGTTGTTATTTATTTGACGTTGTTGTTGTTGTTGTTGTTGTTTATTTGACATTGTTGTTGTTGTTGTTGTTGTTTATTTGACGTTGTTGTTGTTGTTGCTTATTTCACGTTGTTGTTGTTATTGTTGTTGTTGTTGTTTATTTGACGTTGTTGTTGTTGTTGTTGTTTATTTGACGTTGTTTTTATTGTTGTTTATTTGACGTTGTTGTTGTTGTTGTTTATTTGACGTTGTTGTTGTTGTTGTTTATTTGACGGTGTTGTTGTTGTTTATTTGACGTTGTTGTTGTTGTTGTTGTTTATTTGACGTTGTTGTTGTTGACGTTGTTGTTGTTGTTTATTTGACGTTGTTGTTGATGACGTTGTAGTTGTTGTTGTTTATTTGACGTTGTTGTTGCTTATTTGACATTGTTGTTGTTGTTGACGTTGTTGTTGTTGTTGTTTATTTGACATTGTTGTTGTTGTTGTTGACGTGGTTGTTGTTGTTGTTTATTTGACGTTGTTGTTGTTGTTGTTGTTGTTTATTTGACGTTGTTGTTGTTGTTGTTGATGTTTATTTGACGTTGTTATTGTTGTTGTTTATTTGACGTTGTTGTTGTTGACATTGTTGTTGTTGTTGTTGTTGTTTATTTGACGTTGTTGTTGTTGTTGACGTTGTTGTTGTTGTTGTTGTTTATTTGACGTTGTTGTTGTTGTTTATTTGACATTGATGTTGTTGTTGTTCATTTGACGTTGTTGTTGTTGTTGTTGACGTTGTTGTTGTTGTTTATTTGACGTCGTTGTTGTTGTTGTTGTTTACTTGACGTTGTTGTTGTTGTTGTTTTTGTTGTTTATTTGACGTTATTGTTGTTGTTGACGTTGTTGTTGTTGTTTATTTGACGTTGTTGTTGTTGTTTTTGTTGTTTATTTGACGTTGTTATTGTTGTTTATTTGACGTTGTTGTTGTTGTTGTTGTTGTTGTTTATTTGACGTTGTTGTTGTTGTTTATTTGACGGTGTTGTTGTTGTTTATTTGACGTTGTTGCTGTTGTTGTTGTTTATTTGACGTTGTTGTTGTTGTTGTTGATGTTGTTGTTGTTGTTGTTGTTTATTTGACGTTGTTGTTGTTGACGTTGTTGTTGTTGTTGTTGTTTAATTGACGTTGTTGTTGTTGTTGACGTTGTTGTTGTTGTTGTTTATTTAACTTTGTTGTTGTTGTTGACGTTGTTGTTGTTGTTGTTGTTTATTTGACGTTGTTATTGTTGACGTTGTTGTTGTTGTTGTTGTTTATTTGACATTGTTGTTGTTGTTGTGGTTGACATTGTTGTTGTTGTTTATTTGACTTTGTTGTTATTGTTGACACTGTTGTTGTTGACGTTGTTGTTGTTGTTTATTTGACCTTGTTGTTGTTGTTGACGTTGTTATTGTTGTTGTTGTTATTTATTTGACAATTTTGTTATTGTTGACGGTGTTGTTGTTGTTGTTGATGTTGTTGTTGTTATTTATTTGACGTTGTTGTTGTTGTTGTTGTTTATTTGACGTTGTTGTTGTTGACGTTGTTGTTGTTGTTTATTTGACGTTGTTGTTGTTGATGTTGTTGTTGTTGTTGTTTATTTGACGTTGTTGTTGTTGTTGTTGAACTTGTTGTTGTTGTTGTTTATTTGACGTTGTTGTTGTTGTTTATTTGACATTGTTGTTGTTGTTGACGTTGTTATTGTTGTTGTTGTTGTTCATTTGACGTTGTTGTTGTTGACGTTGTTGTTGTTGTTGTTGTTGTTGTTTATTTGACGTCGTTGTTGTTGTTGTTTATTTGACGTTGTTGTTGTTGTTGTTTTTGTTGTTTATTTGACGTTATTGTTGTTGTTGACGTTGTTGTTGTTGTTTATTTAACGTTGTTGTTGTTGTTTTTGTTGTTTATTTGACGTTGTTGTTGTTATTTATTTGACGTTGTTGTTGTTTATTTGACGTTGTTGTTGTTGTTTATTTGACGGTGTTGTTGTTGTTGTTTATTTGACGTTGTTGTTGTTGTTGTTTATTTGACGTTGTTGTTGTTGATGAGGTTGTTGTTGTTGTTGATGTTGACATAGTTGTTGTTGTTGTTTATTTGACGTTGTTGTTATTGTTGACGTTGTTGTTGTTTATATGACGTTGTTGTTGTTGTTCTTGTTGTTGTTTATTTGACGTTGTTGTTGTTGACGTTGTTGTTGTTGTTGTTGTTTAACTGACGTTGTTGTTTTTTACATTGTTGTTGTTGTTGTTTATTTAACTTGTTGTTGTTGTTGTTGACGTTGTTGTTGTTGTTGTTTATTTGACGTTGTTGTTGTTGACGTTGTTGTTGTTGTTGTTGTTGTTTATTTGACATTGTTGTTGTTGTTGTTGACATTGTTGTTGTTGTTGTTGACATTGTTGTTGTTGTTTATTTGACTTTGTTGTTATTGTTGACACTGTTGTTGTTGACGTTGTTGTTGTTGTTTATTTGACGGTGTTGTTGTTATTGATGTTGTTGTTGTTATTTATTTGACGTTGTTGTTGTTGTTCTTGATGTTTATTTGACGTTGTTATTGTTGTTGTTTATTTGACGTTGTTGTTGTTGACGTTGTTGTTGTTGTTGTTGTTTATTTGACGTTGTTGTTGTTGACGTTGTTGTTGTTGTTGTTTAATTGACGTTGTTGTTGTTGTTTATTTAACGTTGTTGTTGTTATTGATGTTGTTGTTGTTATTTATTTGACGTTGTTGTTGTTGTTGTTGATGTTTATTTGACGTTGTTATTGTTGTTGTTTATTTGATGTTGTTGTTGTTGACGTTGTTGTTGTTGTTGTTTATTTGACGTTGTTGTTGTTGACGTTGTTGTTGTTGTTGTGGTTTATTTGACATTGTTGTTGTTGTTGTTGACATTGTTGTTGTTGTTGTTGACATTGTTGTTGTTGTTTATTTGACTTTGTTGTTATTGTTGACACTGTTGTTGTTGACGTTGTTGTTGTTGTTTATTTGACGGTGTTGTTGTTATTGATGTTGTTGTTGTTATTTATTTGACGTTTTTGTTGTTGTTGTTGATGTTTATTTGACGTTGTTATTGTTGTTGTTTATTTGACGTTGTTGTTGTTGACGTTGTTGTTGTTCTTGTTGTTGTTTATTTGACGTTGTTGTTGTTAACGTTGTTGTTGTTGTTGTTTAATTGACGTTGTTGTTGTTGTTGACGTTGTTGTTGTTGTTGTTTATTTAACTTTGTTGTTGTTGTTGACGTTGTTGTTGTTGTTGTTTATTTGACGTTGTTATTATTGACGTTGTTGTTGTTGTTGTTGTTTATTTGACATTGTTGTTGTTGTTGTTGTTGTTGACATTGTTGTTGTTGTTTATTTGACTTTGTTGTTATTGTTGACACTGTTGTTGTTGACGTTGTTGTTGTTGTTTATTTGACGTTGTTGTTGTTGTTGATGTTGTTATTGTTGTTGTTGTTATTTATTTGACAATTTTGTTATTGTTGACGGTGTTGTTGTTGTTGTTGATGTTGTTGTTGTTATTTATTTGACGTTGTTGTTGTTGTTGTTTATTTGACGTTGTTGTTGTTGACGTTGTTGTTGTTGTTTATTTGACGTTGTTGTTGTTGTTTATTTGACATTGTTGTTGTTGTTGACGTTGTTGTTATTGTTGTTGTTCATTTGACGTTGTTGTTGTTGTTGACGTTGTTGTTGTTGTTGTTTATTTGACGTCGTTGTTGTTGTTGTTTATTTGACGTTGTTGTTGTTGTTGTTGTTTTTGTTGTTTATTTGACGTTATTGTTGTTGTTGACGTTGTTGTTGTTGTTTATTTAACGTTGTTGTTGTTGTTTTTGTTGTTTATTTGACGTTGTTGTTGTTATTTATTTGACGTTGTTGTTGTTTATTTGACGTTGTTGTTGTTGTTTATTTAACCGTGTTGTTGTTGTTGTTTATTTGACGTTGTTGCTGTTGTTGTTGTTTAGTTGACGTTGTTGTGTTGTTGATGTTGTTATTGTTGTTGTTTATTTGATGTTGTTGTTGTTGTTGTTGACATAGTTGTTGTTGTTGTTTATTTGACGTTGTTGTTATTGTTGACGTTGTTGTTGTTTATTTGACGTTGTTGTTGTTGTTGTTGTTGTTGTTGTTGTTGTTTATTTGACGTTGTTGTTGTTGACGTTGTTGTTGTTGTTGTTGTTGTTGTTTATTTGACGTTGTTGTTGTTGTTGACGTTGTTGTTGTTGTTGTTGTTGTTGTTGTTTATTTGACGTTGTTGTTGTTGTTTATTTGACATTGTTGTTGTTGTTGTTCATTTGACGTTGTTTTTGTTGTTGACGTTGTTGTTGTTGTTGTTGTTTATTTGACGTCGTTGTTGTTGTTGTTTACTTGACGTTGTTGTTGTTGTTGTTGTTATTGTTGTTTATTTGACGTTATTGTTGTTGTTGACGTTGTTGTTGTTGTTTATTTGACGTTGTTGTTGTTGTTTTTGTTGTTTATTTGACGTTGTTATTGTTGTTTATTTGACGTTGTTGTTGTTGTTGTTGTTGTTGTTGTTGTTTATTTGACGTTGTTGTTGTTGTTTATTTGACGGTGTTGTTGTTGTTTATTTGACGTTGTTGCTGTTGTTGTTGTTTATTTGACGTTGTTGTTGTTGTTGATGTTGTTGTTGTTGTTGTTGTTTATTTGACGTTGTTGTTGTTGTTGACATAGTTGTTGTTGTTGTTTATTTGACGTTGTTGTTATTATTGACGTTGTTGTTGTTTATTTGATGTTGTTGTTGTTGTTCTTGTTGTTGTTTATTTGACGTTGTTGTTGTTGACGTTGTTGTTGTTGTTGTTTAATTGACGTTGTTGTTGTTGTTGACGTTGTTGTTGTTGTTGTTTATTTAACTTTGTTGTTGTTGTTGTTGACGTTGTTGTTGTTGTTTTTTATTTGACGTTGTTATTGTTGACGTTGTTGTTGTTGTTGTTGTTTATTTGACATTGTTGTTGTTGTTGTTGTTGACATTGTTGTTGTTGTTTATTTGACTTTGTTGTTATTGTTGACACTGTTATTGTTGACGTTGTTGTTGTTGTTTATTTGACCTTGTTGTTGTTGTTGACGTCGTTATTGTTGTTGTTGTTATTTATTTGACAATTTTGTTATTGTTGACGGTGTTGTTGTTGTTGTTGATGTTGTTGTTGTTATTTATTTGACGTTGTTGTTGTTGTTGTTGTTTATTTGACGTTGTTGTTGTTGACGTTGTTGTTGTTATTTATTTGACGTTGTTGTTGTTGATGTTGTTGTTGTTGTTGTTTATTTGACGTTGTTGTTGTTGTTGTTGACGTTGTTGTTGTTGTTGTTTATTTGACGTTGTTGTTGTTGTTTATTTGACATTGTTGTTCTTGTTGACGTTGTTATTGTTGTTGTTGTTGTTCATTTGACGTTGTTGTTGTTGTTGACGTTGTTGTTGTTGTTGTTGTTGTTGTTTATTTGACGTCGTTGTTGTTGTTGTTTATTTGACGTTGTTGTTGTTGTTGTTTTTGTTGTTTTTTTGACGTTATTGTTGTTGTTGACGTTGTTGTTGTTGTTTATTTAACGTTGTTGTTATTGTTTTTGTTGTTTATTTGACGTTGTTGTTGTTATTGTTTAATTGACGTTGTTGTTGTTGTTGACGTTGTTGTTGTTGTTGTTTATTTAACTTTGTTGTTGTTGTTGACGTTGTTGTTGTTGTTGTTTATTTGACGTTGTTATTATTGACGTTGTTGTTGTTGTTGTTGTTTATTTGACATTGTTGTTGTTGTTGTTGTTGACATTGTTGTTGTTGTTTATTTGACTTTGTTGTTATTGTTGACACTGTTGTTGTTGACGTTGTTGTTGTTGTTTATTTGACGTTGTTGTTGTTGTTGATGTTGTTATTGTTGTTGTTGTTATTTATTTGACAATTTTGTTATTGTTGACGGTGTTGTTATTGTTGTTGATGTTGTTGTTGTTATTTATTTGACGTTGTTGTTGTTGTTGTTTATTTGACGTTGTTGTTGTTGACGTTGTTGTTGTTGTTTATTTGACGTTGTTGTTGTTGATGTTGTTGTTGTTGTTGTTTATTTGACGTTGTTGTTGTTGTTGACGTTGTTGTTGTTGTTGTTTATTTGACGTTGTTGTTGTTGTTTATTTGACATTGTTGTTGTTGTTGACGTTGTTGTTGTTGTTGTTCATTTGACGTTGTTGTTGTTGTTGTTGACGTTGTTGTTGTTGTTGTTGTTTATTTGACGTCGTTGTTGTTGTTGTTTATTTGACGTTGTTGTTGTTGTTGTTGTTTTTGTTGTTTATTTGACGTTATTGTTGTTGTTGACGTTGTTGTTGTTGTTTATTTAACGTTGTTGTTGTTGTTTTTGTTGTTTATTTGACGTTGTTGTTGTTATTTATTTGACGTTGTTGTTGTTTATTTGACGTTGTTGTTGTTGTTTATTTGACGGTGTTGTTGTTGTTGTGTATTTGACGTTGTTGCTGTTGTTGTTGTTTATTTGACGTTGTTGTTATTATTGACGTTGTTGTTGTTTATTTGATGTTGTTGTTGTTGTTCTTGTTGTTGTTTATTTGACGTTGTTGTTGTTGACGTTGTTGTTGTTGTTGTTTAATTGACGTTGTTGTTGTTGTTGACGTTGTTGTTGTTGTTGTTTATTTAACTTTGTTGTTGTTGTTGTTGACGTTGTTGTTGTTGTTGTTTATTTGACGTTGTTATTGTTGACGTTGTTGTTGTTGTTGTTGTTTATTTGACATTGTTGTTGTTGTTGTTGTTGACATTGTTGTTGTTGTTTATTTGACTTTGTTGTTATTGTTGACACTGTTATTGTTGACGTTGTTGTTGTTGTTTATTTGACCTTGTTGTTGTTGTTGACGTCGTTATTGTTGTTGTTGTTATTTATTTGACAATTTTGTTATTGTTGACGGTGTTGTTGTTGTTGTTGATGTTGTTGTTGTTATTTATTTGACGTTGTTGTTGTTGTTGTTGTTTATTTGACGTTGTTGTTGTTGACGTTGTTGTTGTTATTTATTTGACGTTGTTGTTGTTGATGTTGTTGTTGTTGTTGTTTATTTGACGTTGTTGTTGTTGTTGTTGACGTTGTTGTTGTTGTTGTTTATTTGACGTTGTTGTTGTTGTTTATTTGACATTGTTGTTCTTGTTGACGTTGTTATTGTTGTTGTTGTTGTTCATTTGACGTTGTTGTTGTTGTTGACGTTGTTGTTGTTGTTGTTGTTGTTGTTTATTTGACGTCGTTGTTGTTGTTGTTTATTTGACGTTGTTGTTGTTGTTGTTTTTGTTGTTTTTTTGACGTTATTGTTGTTGTTGACGTTGTTGTTGTTGTTTATTTAACGTTGTTGTTATTGTTTTTGTTGTTTATTTGACGTTGTTGTTGTTATTGTTTAATTGACGTTGTTGTTGTTGTTGACGTTGTTGTTGTTGTTGTTTATTTAACTTTGTTGTTGTTGTTGACGTTGTTGTTGTTGTTGTTTATTTGACGTTGTTATTATTGACGTTGTTGTTGTTGTTGTTGTTTATTTGACATTGTTGTTGTTGTTGTTGTTGACATTGTTGTTGTTGTTTATTTGACTTTGTTGTTATTGTTGACACTGTTGTTGTTGACGTTGTTGTTGTTGTTTATTTGACGTTGTTGTTGTTGTTGATGTTGTTATTGTTGTTGTTGTTATTTATTTGACAATTTTGTTATTGTTGACGGTGTTGTTATTGTTGTTGATGTTGTTGTTGTTATTTATTTGACGTTGTTGTTGTTGTTGTTTATTTGACGTTGTTGTTGTTGACGTTGTTGTTGTTGTTTATTTGACGTTGTTGTTGTTGATGTTGTTGTTGTTGTTGTTTATTTGACGTTGTTGTTGTTGTTGACGTTGTTGTTGTTGTTGTTTATTTGACGTTGTTGTTGTTGTTTATTTGACATTGTTGTTGTTGTTGACGTTGTTGTTGTTGTTGTTCATTTGACGTTGTTGTTGTTGTTGTTGACGTTGTTGTTGTTGTTGTTGTTTATTTGACGTCGTTGTTGTTGTTGTTTATTTGACGTTGTTGTTGTTGTTGTTGTTTTTGTTGTTTATTTGACGTTATTGTTGTTGTTGACGTTGTTGTTGTTGTTTATTTAACGTTGTTGTTGTTGTTTTTGTTGTTTATTTGACGTTGTTGTTGTTATTTATTTGACGTTGTTGTTGTTTATTTGACGTTGTTGTTGTTGTTTATTTGACGGTGTTGTTGTTGTTGTGTATTTGACGTTGTTGCTGTTGTTGTTGTTTATTTGACGTTGTTGTTGTTGTTGATGTTGTTATTGTTGTTGTTTATTTGATGTTGTTGTTGTTGTTGTTGACATAGTTGTTGTTGTTGTTGTTTATTTGACGTTGTTGTTATTGTTGCCGTTGTTGTTGTTTATTTGACGTTGTTGTTGTTGTTCTTGTTGTTGTTTATTTGACAATGTTGTTGTTGACGTTGTTGTTGTTGTTGTTGTTGTTGTTTATTTGACGTTGTTGTTGTTGTTGACGTTGTTGTTGTTGTTGTTTATTTGACGTTGTTGTTGTTGTTTATTTGACATTGTTGTTGTTGTTGTTCATTTGACGTTGTTGTTGTTGTTGTTGACGTTGTTGTTGTTGTTGTTGTTGTTGTTTATTTGACGTCGTTGTTGTTGTTGTTTACTTGACGTTGTTGTTGTTGTTGTTTATTTGACGTTATTGTTGTTGTTGACGTTGTTGTTGTTGTTTATTTGACGATGTTGTTGTTGTTTTTGTTGTTTATTTGACGTTGTTATTGTTGTTTATTTGACGTTGTTGTTGTTGTTCTTGTTGTTGTTTATTTGACGTTGTTGTTGTTGTTTATTTGACGGTGTTGTTGTTGTTTATTTGACGTTGTTGCTGTTGTTGTTATTTATTTGACGTTGTTGTTGTTGTTGTTGTTTATTTGACGTTGTTGTTGTTGTTGACATAGTTGTTGTTGTTGTTTATTTGACGTTGTTGTTATTATTGACGTTGTTGTTGTTTATTTGATGTTGTTGTTGTTGTTGTTCTTGTTGTTGTTTATTTGACGTTGTTGTTGTTGACGTTGTTGTTGTTGTTGTTTAATTGACGTTGTTGTTGTTGTTGACGTTGTTGTTGTTGTTGTTGTTTATTTAACTTTGTTGTTGTTGTTGACGTTGTTGTTGTTGTTGTTTATTTGACGTTGTTATTGTTGACGTTGTTGTTGTTGTTGTTTATTTGACATTGTTGTTGTTGTTGTTGTTGTTGACATTGTTGTTGTTGTTTATTTGACTTTGTTGTTATTGTTGACACTGTTGTTGTTGACGTTGTTGTTGTTGTTTATTTGACCTTGTTGTTGTTGTTGACGTTGTTATTGTTGTTGTTGTTATTTATTTGACAATTTTGTTATTGTTGACGGTGTTGTTGTTGTTGTTGATGTTGTTGTTGTTATTTATTTGACGTTGTTGTTGTTGTTGTTGTTTATTTGACGTTGTTGTTGTTGTCGTTGTTGTTGTTATTTATTTGACGTTGTTGTTGTTGATGTTGTTGTTGTTGTTGTTTATTTGACGTTGTTGTTGTTGTTGTTGACGTTGTTGTTGTTGTTGTTTATTTGACGTTGTTGTTGTTGTTTATTTGACATTGTTGTTGTTGTTGACGTGGTTATTGTTGTTGTTGTTGTTCATTTGAAGTTGTTGTTGTTGTTGTTGACGTTGTTGTTGTTGTTGTTGTTGTTTATTTGACGTCGTTGTTGTTGTTGTTTATTTGACGTTGTTGTTGTTGTTGTTTTTGTTGTTTATTTGACATTATTGTTGTTGTTGACGTTGTTGTTGTTGTTTATTTAACGTTGTTGTTGTTGTTTTTGTTGTTTATTTGACGTTGTTGTTGTTATTTATTTGACGTTGTTGTTGTTTATTTGACGTTGTTGTTGTTGTTTATTTGACGGTGTTGTTGTTGTTGTTTATTTGACGTTGTTGTTGTTGTTGTTGTTGTTGTTGTTTATTTGACGTTGTTGTTGTTGATGAGGTTGTTGTTGTTGTTGATGTTGACATAGTTGTTGTTGTTGTTTATTTGACGTTGTTGTTATTGTTGACGTTGTTGTTGTTTATTTGACGTTGTTGTTGTTGTTGTTCTTGTTGTTGTTTATTTGACGTTGTTGTTGTTAACGTTGTTGTTGTTGTTGTTGTTGTTTAATTGACGTTGTTGTTTTTTACATTGTTGTTGTTGTTGTTTATTTAACTTTGTTGTTGTTGTTGTTGACGTTGTTGTTGTTGTTGTTTATTTGACATTGTTGTTGTTGACGTTGTTGTTGTTGTTGTTGTTTATTTGACATTGTTGTTGTTGTTGTTGACATTGTTGTTGTTGTTGTTGACATTGTTGTTGTTGTTTATTTGACTTTGTTGTTATTGTTGACACTGTTGTTGACGTTGTTGTTGTTGTTTATTTGACGGTGTTGTTGTTATTGATGTTGTTGTTGTTATTTATTTGACGTTGTTGTTGTTGTTCTTGATGTTTATTTGACGTTGTTATTGTTGTTGTTTATTTGACGTTGTTGTTGTTGACGTTGTTGTTGTTGTTGTTGTTTATTTGACGTTGTTTTTGTTGTTGTTGTTTAATTGACGTTGTTGTTGTTGTTTATTTAACGTTGTTGTTGTTATTGATGTTGTTGTTGTTATTTATTTGACGTTGTTGTTGTTGTTGTTGATGTTTATTTGACGTTGTTATTGTTGTTGTTTATTTGACGTTGTTGTTGTTGACGTTGTTGTTGTTGTTGTTGTTTATTTGACGTTGTTGTTGTTGACGTTGTTGTTGTTGTTGTTGTTTATTTGACATTGTTGTTGTTGTTTATTTGACATTGTTGTTGTTGTTGTTGTTGACATTGTTGTTGTTGTTTATTTGACTTTGTTGTTATTGTTGACACTGTTGTTGTTGACGTTGTTGTTGTTGTTTATTTGACCTTGTTGTTGTTGTTGACGTTGTTATTGTTGTTGTTGTTATTTATTTGACAATTTTGTTATTGTTGACGGTGTTGTTGTTGTTGTTGATGTTGTTGTTGTTATTTATTTGACGTTGTTGTTGTTGTTGTTGTTTATTTGACGTTGTTGTTGTTGTCGTTGTTGTTGTTATTTATTTGACGTTGTTGTTGTTGATGTTGTTGTTGTTGTTGTTTATTTGACGTTGTTGTTGTTGTTGACGTTGTTGTTGTTGTTGTTTATTTGACGTTGTTGTTGTTGTTTATTTGACATTGTTGTTGTTGTTGACGTGGTTATTGTTGTTGTTGTTGTTCATTTGACGTTGTTGTTGTTGTTGACATTGTTGTTGTTGTTGTTGTTGTTTATTTGACGTCGTTGTTGTTGTTGTTTATTTGACGTTGTTGTTGTTGTTGTTTTTGTTGTTTATTTGACGTTATTGTTGTTGTTGACGTTGTTGTTGTTGTTTATTTAACGTTGTTGTTGTTGTTTTTATTGTTTATTTGACGTTGTTGTTGTTATTTATTTGACGTTGTTGTTGTTTATTTGACGTTGTTGTTGTTGTTTATTTGACGGTGTTGTTGTTGTTGTTTATTTGACGTTGTTGTTGTTGTTGTTGTTTATTTGACGTTGTTGTTGTTGATGAGGTTGTTGTTGTTGTTGATGTTGACATAGTTGTTGTTGTTGTTTATTTGACGTTGTTGTTATTGTTGACGTTGTTGTTGTTTATTTGACGTTGTTGTTGTTGTTGTTCTTGTTGTTGTTTATTTGACGTTGTTGTTGTTAACGTTGTTGTTGTTGTTGTTGTTGTTTAATTGACGTTGTTGTTTTTTACATTGTTGTTGTTGTTGTTTATTTAACTTTGTTGTTGTTGTTGTTGACGTTGTTGTTGTTGTTGTTTATTTGACATTGTTGTTGTTGACGTTGTTGTTGTTGTTGTTGTTTATTTGACATTGTTGTTGTTGTTGTTGACATTGTTGTTGTTGTTGTTGACATTGTTGTTGTTGTTTATTTGACTTTGTTGTTATTGTTGACACTGTTGTTGTTGACGTTGTTGTTGTTGTTTATTTGACGGTGTTGTTGTTATTGATGTTGTTGTTGTTATTTATTTGACGTTGTTGTTGTTGTTCTTGATGTTTATTTGACGTTGTTATTGTTGTTGTTTATTTGACGTTGTTGTTGTTGACGTTGTTGTTGTTGTTGTTGTTTATTTGACGTTGTTGTTGTTGACGTTGTTGTTGTTGTTGTTGTTTAATTGACGTTGTTGTTGTTGTTTATTTAACGTTGTTGTTGTTATTGATGTTGTTGTTGTTATTTATTTGACGTTGTTGTTGTTGTTGTTGATGTTTATTTGACGTTGTTATTGTTGTTGTTTATTTGACGTTGTTGTTGTTGACGTTGTTGTTGTTGTTGTTGTTGTTTATTTGACGTTGTTGTTGTTGACGTTGTTGTTGTTGTTGTTGTTTATTTGACATTGTTGTTGTTGTTTATTTGACATTGTTGTTGTTGTTGTTGTTGACATTGTTGTTGTTGTTTATTTGACTTTGTTGTTATTGTTGACACTGTTGTTGTTGACGTTGTTGTTGTTGTTTATTTGACCTTGTTGTTGTTGTTGACGTTGTTATTGTTGTTGTTGTTATTTATTTGACAATTTTGTTATTGTTGACGGTGTTGTTGTTGTTGTTGATGTTGTTGTTGTTATTTATTTGACGTTGTTGTTGTTGTTGTTGTTTATTTGACGTTGTTGTTGTTGTCGTTGTTGTTGTTATTTATTTGACGTTGTTGTTGTTGATGTTGTTGTTGTTGTTGTTGTTGTTTATTTGACGTTGTTGTTGTTGTTGACGTTGTTGTTGTTGTTGTTTATTTGACGTTGTTGTTGTTGTTTATTTGACATTGTTGTTGTTGTTGACGTGGTTATTGTTGTTGTTGTTGTTCATTTGACGTTGTTGTTGTTGTTGACATTGTTGTTGTTGTTGTTGTTGTTTATTTGACGTCGTTGTTGTTGTTGTTTATTTGACGTTGTTGTTGTTGTTGTTTTTGTTGTTTATTTGACGTTATTGTTGTTGTTGACGTTGTTGTTGTTGTTTATTTAACGTTGTTGTTGTTGTTTTTGTTGTTTATTTGACGTTGTTGTTGTTATTTATTTGACGTTGTTGTTGTTTATTTGACGTTGTTGTTGTTGTTTATTTGACGGTGTTGTTGTTGTTGTTTATTTGACGTTGTTGTTGTTGTTGTTGTTTATTTGACGTTGTTGTTGTTGATGAGGTTGTTGTTGTTGTTGATGTTGACATAGTTGTTGTTGTTGTTTATTTGACGTTGTTGTTATTGTTGACGTTGTTGTTGTTTATTTGACGTTGTTGTTGTTGTTGTTCTTGTTGTTGTTTATTTGACGTTGTTGTTGTTAACGTTGTTGTTGTTGTTGTTGTTGTTGTTTAATTGACGTTGTTGTTTTTTACATTGTTGTTGTTGTTGTTTATTTAACTTTGTTGTTGTTGTTGTTGACGTTGTTGTTGTTGTTGTTTATTTGACATTGTTGTTGTTGACGTTGTTGTTGTTGTTGTTGTTTATTTGACATTGTTGTTGTTGTTGTTGACATTGTTGTTGTTGTTGTTGACATTGTTGTTGTTGTTTATTTGACTTTGTTGTTATTGTTGACACTGTTGTTGTTGACGTTGTTGTTGTTGTTTATTTGACGGTGTTGTTGTTATTGATGTTGTTGTTGTTATTTATTTGACGTTGTTGTTGTTGTTCTTGATGTTTATTTGACGTTGTTATTGTTGTTGTTTATTTGACGTTGTTGTTGTTGACGTTGTTGTTGTTGTTGTTGTTGTTTATTTGACGTTGTTGTTGTTGACGTTGTTGTTGTTGTTGTTTAATTGACGTTGTTGTTGTTGTTTATTTAACGTTGTTGTTGTTATTGATGTTGTTGTTGTTATTTATTTGACGTTGTTGTTGTTGTTGTTGATGTTTATTTGACGTTGTTATTGTTGTTGTTTATTTGACGTTGTTGTTGTTGACGTTGTTGTTGTTGTTGTTGTTGTTTATTTGACGTTGTTGTTGTTGACGTTGTTGTTGTTGTTGTTGTTTATTTGACATTGTTGTTGTTGTTTATTTGACATTGTTGTTGTTGTTGTTGTTGACATTGTTGTTGTTGTTTATTTGACTTTGTTGTTATTGTTGACACTGTTGTTGTTGACGTTGTTGTTGTTGTTGTTGTTTATTTGACCTTGTTGTTGTTGTTGACGTTGTTATTGTTGTTGTTGTTATTTATTTGACAATTTTGTTATTGTTGACGGTGTTGTTGTTGTTGTTGATGTTGTTGTTGTTATTTATTTGACGTTGTTGTTGTTGTTGTTGTTTATTTGACGTTGTTGTTGTTGACGTTGTTGTTGTTATTTATTTGACGTTGTTGTTGTTAATGTTGTTGTTGTTGTTGTTTATTTGACGTTGTTGTTGTTGTTGTTGACATTGTTGTTGTTGTTGTTGTTTATTTGACGTTGTTGTTGTTGTTTATTTGACATTGTTGTTGTTGTTGACGTTGTTATTGTTGTTGTTGTTGTTGTTCATTTGACGTTGTTGTTGTTGTTGACGTTGTTGTTGTTGTTGTTGTTGTTGTTTATTTGACGTCGTTGTTGTTGTTGTTTATTTGACGTTGTTGTTGTTGTTGTTTTTGTTGTTTATTTGACGTTATTGTTGTTGTTGACGTTGTTGTTGTTGTTTATTTAACGTTGTTGTTGTTGTTTTTGTTGTTTATTTGACGTTGTTGTTGTTATTGTTTAATTGACGTTGTTGTTGTTGTTGACGTTGTTGTTGTTGTTGTTTATTTAACTTTGTTGTTGTTGTTGACGTTGTTGTTATTGTTGTTTATTTGACGTTGTTATTATTGACGTTGTTGTTGTTGTTGTTGTTTATTTGACATTGTTGTTGTTGTTGTTGTTGTTGACATTGTTGTTGTTGTTTATTTGACTTTGTTGTTATTGTTGACACTGTTGTTGTTGACGTTGTTGTTGTTGTTTATTTGA
>OX451738.1:470120750-470130750 GCA_948472305.1 Vicia faba
TTTGTTATTGTTGACGGTGTTGTTGTTGTTGTTGATGTTGTTGTTGTTATTTATTTGACGTTGTTGTTGTTTATTTGACGTTGTTGTTGTTGTTGACGTTGTTGTTGTTGTTTATTTAACTTTGTTGTTGTTGTTGACGTTGTTGTTGTTGTTGTTTATTTGACGTTGTTATTGTTGACGTTGTTGTTGTTGTTGTTGTTTATTTGACATTGTTGTTGTTGTTGTTGTTGTTGACATTGTTGTTGTTGTTTATTTGACTTTGTTGTTATTGTTGACACTGTTGTTGTTGACGTTGTTGTTGTTGTTTATTTGACCTTGTTGTTGTTGTTGACGTTGTTATTGTTGTTGTTTATTTAACTTTGTTGTTGTTATTGTTGACGGTGTTGTTGTTGTTGTTGATGTTGTTGATGTTGTTGTTGTTATTTATTTGACGTTGTTGTTGTTGTTGTTGTTGTTTATTTGACGTTGTTGTTGTTGACGTTGTTGTTGTTATTTATTTGACGTTGTTGTTGTTGATGTTGTTGTTGTTGTTTATTTGACGTTGTTGTTGTTGTTGTTGTTGTTGACATTGTTGTTGTTGTTTATTTGACTTTGTTGTTATTGTTGACACTGTTGTTGTTGACGTTGTTGTTGTTGTTTATTTGACGTTGTTGTTGTTGTTGATGTTGTTATTGTTGTTGTTGTTATTTATTTGACAATTTTGTTATTGTTGACGGTGTTGTTGTTGTTGTTGATGTTGTTGTTGTTATTTATTTGACGTTGTTGTTGTTGTTGTTTATTTGACGTTGTTGTTGTTGACGTTGTTGTTGTTGTTTATTTGACGTTGTTGTTGTTGATGTTGTTGTTGTTGTTGTTTATTTGACGTTGTTGTTGTTGTTGACGTTGTTGTTGTTGTTGTTTATTTGACGTTGTTGTTGTTGTTTATTTGACATTGTTGTTGTTGTTGACGTTGTTGTTGTTGTTGTTGTTCATTTGACGTTGTTGTTGTTGTTGTTGTTGACGTTGTTGTTGTTGTTGTTGTTTATTTGACGTCGTTGTTGTTGTTGTTTATTTGACGTTGTTGTTGTTGTTGTTGTTTTTGTTGTTTATTTGACGTTATTGTTGTTGTTGACGTTGTTGTTGTTGTTTATTTAATGTTGTTGTTGTTTTTGTTGTTTATTTGGCGTTGTTGTTGTTATTTATTTGACGTTGTTGTTGTTTATTTGACGTTGTTGTTGTTGTTTATTTGACGGTGTTGTTGTTGTTGTTTATTTGACGTTGTTGCTGTTGTTGTTGTTTATTTGACGTTGTTGTTGTTGTTGATGTTGTTATTGTTGTTGTTTATTTGATGTTGTTGTTGTTGTTGTTGACATAGTTGTTGTTGTTGTTTATTTGACGTTGTTGTTATTGTTGACGTTGTTGTTGTTTATTTGACGTTGTTGTTGTTGTTCTTGTTGTTGTTTATTTGACGTTGTTGTTGTTGACGTTGTTGTTGTTGTTGTTGTTGTTTATTTGACGTTGTTGTTGTTGTTATTGACGTTGTTGTTGTTGTTGTTGTTTATTTGACGTTGTTGTTGTTGTTTATTTGACATTGTTGTTGTTGTTGTTCATTTGACGTTGTTGTTGTTGTTGTTGACGTTGTTGTTGTTGTTGTTTATTTGACGTCGTTGTTGTTGTTGTTTACTTGACGTTGTTGTTGTTGTTGTTGTTGTTTTTGTTGTTTATTTGACGTTATTGTTGTTGTTGACGTTGTTGTTGTTGTTTATTTGACGTTGTTGTTGTTGTTTTTGTTGTTTATTTGACGTTGTTATTGTTGTTTATTTGACGTTGTTGTTGTTGTTGTTGTTGTTTATTTGACGTTGTTGTTGTTGTTTATTTGACGGTGTTGTTGTTGTTTATTTGACGTTGTTGCTGTTGTTGTTGTTTATTTGACGTTGTTGTTGTTGTTGTTGATGATGTTGTTGTTGTTGTTGTTGTTTATTTGACGTTGTTGTTGTTGTTGACATAGTTGTTGTTGTTGTTTATTTGACGTTGTTGTTATTATTGACGTTGTTGTTGTTTATTTGATGTTGTTGTTGTTGTTCTTGTTGTTGTTTATTTGACGTTGTTGTTGTTGACGTTGTTGTTGTTGTTGTTTAATTGACGTTGTTGTTGTTGTTGACGTTGTTGTTGTTGTTGTTGTTGTTTATTTAACTTTGTTGTTGTTGTTGACGTTGTTGTTGTTGTTGTTTATTTGACGTTGTTATTGTTGACGTTGTTGTTGTTGTTGTTGTTTATTTGACATTGTTGTTGTTGTTGTTGTTGTTGACATTGTTGTTGTTGTTTATTTGACTTTGTTGTTATTGTTGACACTGTTGTTGTTGACGTTGTTGTTGTTGTTTATTTGACCTTGTTGTTGTTGTTGACGTTGTTATTGTTGTTGTTTATTTAACTTTGTTGTTGTTATTGTTGACGGTGTTGTTGTTGTTGTTGATGTTGTTGTTGTTATTTATTTGACGTTGTTGTTGTTGTTGTTGTTGTTTATTTGACGTTGTTGTTGTTGACGTTATTGTTGTTATTTATTTGACGTTGTTGTTGTTGATGTTGTTGTTGTTGTTGTTTATTTGACGTTGTTGTTGTTGTTGTTGACGTTGTTGTTGTTGTTGTTTATTTGACGTTGTTGTTGTTGTTTATTTGACATTGTTGTTGTTGTTGACGTTGTTATTGTTGTTGTTGTTGTTCATTTGACGTTGTTGTTGTTGTTGACATTGTTGTTGTTGTTGTTGTTGTTGTTTATTTGACGTCGTTGTTGTTGTTGTTTATTTGACGTTGTTGTTGTTGTTGTTTTTGTTGTTTATTTGACGTTATTGTTGTTGTTGACATTGTTGTTGTTGTTTATTTAACGTTGTTGTTGTTGTTTTTGTTGTTTATTTGACGTTGTTGTTGTTGTTTATTTGACGGTGTTGTTGTTGTTGTTTATTTGACGTTGTTGCTGTTGTTGTTGTTTATTTGACGTTGTTGTTGTTGTTGATGTTGTTATTGTTGTTGTTTATTTGATGTTGTTGTTGTTGTTGACATAGTTGTTGTTGTTGTTTATTTGACGTTGTTGTTATTGTTGACGTTGTTGTTGTTTATTTGACGTTGTTGTTGTTGTTCTTGTTGTTGTTTATTTGACGTTGTTGTTGTTGACGTTGTTGTTGTTGTTGTTGTTGTTTATTTGACGTTGTTGTTGTTGTTGACGTTGTTGTTGTTGTTGTTTATTTGACGTTGTTGTTGTTGTTGTTTATTTGACATTGTTGTTGTTGTTGTTCATTTGACGTTGTTGTTGTTGTTGTTGACGTTGTTGTTGTTGTTGTTGTTTATTTGACGTCGTTGTTGTTGTTGTTTACTTGACGTTGTTGTTGTTGTTGTTGTTGTTTTTGTTGTTTATTTGACGTTATTGTTGTTGTTGACGTTGTTGTTGTTGTTTATTTGACGATGTTGTTGTTGTTTTTGTTGTTTATTTGACGTCGTTGTTGTTGTTGTTTATTTGACGTTGTTGTTGTTGTTGTTTTTGTTGTTTATTTGACGTTATTGTTGTTGTTGACGTTGTTGTTGTTGTTTATTTAACGTTGTTGTTGTTGTTTTTGTTGTTTATTTGACGTTGTTGTTGTTATTGTTTAATTGACGTTGTTGTTGTTGTTGACGTTGTTGTTGTTGTTGTTTATTTAACTTTGTTGTTGTTGTTGACGTTGTTGTTATTGTTGTTTATTTGACGTTATTATTATTGACGTTGTTGTTGTTGTTGTTGTTTATTTGACATTGTTGTTGTTGTTGTTGTTGTTGACATTGTTGTTGTTGTTTATTTGACTTTGTTGTTATTGTTGACACTGTTGTTGTTGACGTTGTTGTTGTTGTTTATTTGACGTTGATGTTGTTATTGTTGTTGTTGTTATTTATTTGACAATTTTGTTATTGTTGACGGTGTTGTTGTTGTTGTTGATGTTGTTGTTGTTATTTATTTGACGTTGTTGTTGTTGTTGTTTATTTGACGTTGTTGTTGTTGTTGACGTTGTTGTTGTTGTTGTTGTTGTTTATTTAACTTTGTTGTTGTTGTTGACGTTGTTGTTGTTGTTGTTTATTTGACGTTGTTATTGTTGACGTTGTTGTTGTTGTTGTTGTTTATTTGACATTGTTGTTGTTGTTGTTGTTGTTGACATTGTTGTTGTTGTTTATTTGACTTTGTTGTTATTGTTGACACTGTTGTTGTTGACGTTGTTGTTGTTGTTTATTTGACCTTGTTGTTGTTGTTGACGTTGTTATTGTTGTTGTTTATTTAACTTTGTTGTTGTTATTGTTGACGGTGTTGTTGTTGTTGTTGATGTTATTGATGTTGTTGTTGTTATTTATTTGACGTTGTTGTTGTTGTTGTTGTTGTTTATTTGACGTTGTTGTTGTTGACGTTGTTGTTGTTATTTATTTGACGTTGTTGTTGTTGATGTTGTTGTTGTTGTTGTTTATTTGACGTTGTTGTTGTTGTTGTTGTTGTTGTTGACATTGTTGTTGTTGTTTATTTGACTTTGTTGTTATTGTTGACACTGTTGTTGTTGACGTTGTTGTTGTTGTTTATTTGACGTTGTTGTTGTTGTTGATGTTGTTATTGTTGTTGTTGTTATTTATTTGACAATTTTGTTATTGTTGACGGTGTTGTTGTTGTTGTTGATGTTGTTGTTGTTATTTATTTGACGTTGTTGTTGTTGTTGTTTATTTGACGTTGTTGTTGTTGACGTTGTTGTTGTTGTTTATTTGACGTTGTTGTTGTTGATGTTGTTGTTGTTGTTGTTTATTTGACGTTGTTGTTGTTGTTGACGTTGTTGTTGTTGTTGTTTATTTGACGTTGTTGTTGTTGTTTATTTGACATTGTTGTTGTTGTTGACGTTGTTGTTGTTGTTGTTGTTCATTTGACGTTGTTGTTGTTGTTGTTGTTGACGTTGTTGTTGTTGTTGTTGTTTATTTGACGTCGTTGTTGTTGTTGTTTATTTGACGTTGTTGTTGTTGTTGTTGTTTTTGTTGTTTATTTGACGTTATTGTTGTTGTTGACGTTGTTGTTGTTGTTTATTTAATGTTGTTGTTGTTTTTGTTGTTTATTTGGCGTTGTTGTTGTTATTTATTTGACGTTGTTGTTGTTTATTTGACGTTGTTGTTGTTGTTTATTTGACGGTGTTGTTGTTGTTGTTTATTTGACGTTGTTGCTGTTGTTGTTGTTTATTTGACGTTGTTGTTGTTGTTGATGTTGTTATTGTTGTTGTTTATTTGATGTTGTTGTTGTTGTTGTTGACATAGTTGTTGTTGTTGTTTATTTGACGTTGTTGTTATTGTTGACGTTGTTGTTGTTTATTTGACGTTGTTGTTGTTGTTCTTGTTGTTGTTTATTTGACGTTGTTGTTGTTGACGTTGTTGTTGTTGTTGTTGTTGTTTATTTGACGTTGTTGTTGTTGTTATTGACGTTGTTGTTGTTGTTGTTGTTTATTTGACGTTGTTGTTGTTGTTTATTTGACATTGTTGTTGTTGTTGTTCATTTGACGTTGTTGTTGTTGTTGTTGACGTTGTTGTTGTTGTTGTTTATTTGACGTCGTTGTTGTTGTTGTTTACTTGACGTTGTTGTTGTTGTTGTTGTTGTTTTTGTTGTTTATTTGACGTTATTGTTGTTGTTGACGTTGTTGTTGTTGTTTATTTGACGTTGTTGTTGTTGTTTTTGTTGTTTATTTGACGTTGTTATTGTTGTTTATTTGACGTTGTTGTTGTTGTTGTTGTTGTTTATTTGACGTTGTTGTTGTTGTTTATTTGACGGTGTTGTTGTTGTTTATTTGACGTTGTTGCTGTTGTTGTTGTTTATTTGACGTTGTTTTTGTTGTTGTTGTTGATGTTGTTGTTGTTGTTGTTGTTTATTTGACGTTGTTGTTGTTGTTGACATAGTTGTTGTTGTTGTTTATTTGACGTTGTTGTTATTATTGACGTTGTTGTTGTTTATTTGATGTTGTTGTTGTTGTTCTTGTTGTTGTTTATTTGACGTTGTTGTTGTTGACGTTGTTGTTGTTGTTGTTTAATTGACGTTGTTGTTGTTGTTGACGTTGTTGTTGTTGTTGTTGTTTATTTAACTTTGTTGTTGTTGTTGACGTTGTTGTTGTTGTTGTTTATTTGACGTTGTTATTGTTGACGTTGTTGTTGTTGTTGTTGTTTATTTGACATTGTTGTTGTTGTTGACATTGTTGTTGTTGTTTATTTGACTTTGTTGTTATTGTTGACACTGTTGTTGTTGACGTTGTTGTTGTTGTTTATTTGACCTTGTTGTTGTTGTTGACGTTGTTATTGTTGTTGTTTATTTAACTTTGTTGTTGTTATTGTTGACGGTGTTGTTGTTGTTGTTGATGTTGTTGTTGTTATTTATTTGACGTTGTTGTTGTTGTTGTTGTTGTTTATTTGACGTTGTTGTTGTTGACGTTATTGTTGTTATTTATTTGACGTTGTTGTTGTTGATGTTGTTGTTGTTGTTGTTTATTTGACGTTGTTGTTGTTGTTGTTGACGTTGTTGTTGTTGTTGTTTATTTGACGTTGTTGTTGTTGTTTATTTGACATTGTTGTTGTTGTTGACGTTGTTATTGTTGTTGTTGTTGTTCATTTGACGTTGTTGTTGTTGTTGACATTGTTGTTGTTGTTGTTGTTGTTGTTGTTTATTTGACGTCGTTGTTGTTGTTGTTTATTTGACGTTGTTGTTGTTGTTGTTTTTGTTGTTTATTTGACGTTATTGTTGTTGTTGACATTGTTGTTGTTGTTTATTTAACGTTGTTGTTGTTGTTTTTGTTGTTTATTTGACGTTGTTGTTGTTGTTTATTTGACGGTGTTGTTGTTGTTGTTTATTTGACGTTGTTGCTGTTGTTGTTGTTTATTTGACGTTGTTGTTGTTGTTGATGTTGTTATTGTTGTTGTTTATTTGATGTTGTTGTTGTTGTTGACATAGTTGTTGTTGTTGTTTATTTGACGTTGTTGTTATTGTTGACGTTGTTGTTGTTTATTTGACGTTGTTGTTGTTGTTCTTGTTGTTGTTTATTTGACGTTGTTGTTGTTGACGTTGTTGTTGTTGTTGTTGTTGTTTATTTGACGTTGTTGTTGTTGTTGACGTTGTTGTTGTTGTTGTTTATTTGACGTTGTTGTTGTTGTTGTTTATTTGACATTGTTGTTGTTGTTGTTCATTTGACGTTGTTGTTGTTGTTGTTGACGTTGTTGTTGTTGTTGTTGTTTATTTGACGTCGTTGTTGTTGTTGTTTACTTGACGTTGTTGTTGTTGTTGTTGTTGTTTTTGTTGTTTATTTGACGTTATTGTTGTTGTTGACGTTGTTGTTGTTGTTTATTTGACGATGTTGTTGTTGTTTTTGTTGTTTATTTGACGTTGTTATTGTTGTTTATTTGACGTTGTTGTTGTTGTTCTTGTTGTTGTTTATTTGACGTTGTTGTTGTTGTTTATTTGACGGTGTTGTTGTTGTTTATTTGACGTTGTTGCTGTTGTTGTTATTTATTTGACGTTGTTGTTATTGTTGTTGATGTTGTTGTTGTTGTTGTTTATTTGACGTTGTTGTTGTTGTTGACATAGTTGTTGTTGTTGTTTATTTGACGTTGTTGTTATTATTGACGTTGTTGTTGTTTACTTGATGTTGTTGTTGTTGTTCTTGTTGTTGTTTATTTGACGTTGTTGTTGTTGACGTTGTTGTTGTTGTTGTTTAATTGACGTTGTTGTTGTTGTTGACGTTGTTGTTGTTGTTGTTGTTTATTTAACTTTGTTGTTGTTGTTGACGTTGTTGTTGTTGTTGTTTATTTGACGTTGTTATTGTTGACGTTGTTGTTGTTGTTGTTGTTTATTTGACATTGTTGTTGTTGTTGTTGTTGACATTGTTGTTGTTGTTTATTTGACTTTGTTGTTATTGTTGACACTGTTGTTGTTGACGTTGTTGTTGTTGTTGTTTATTTGACGTTGTTATTGTTGTTGTTGTTATTTATTTGACAATTTTGTTATTGTTGACGGTGTTGTTGTTGTTGTTGATGTTGTTGTTGTTATTTATTTGACGTTGTTGTTGTTGTTGTTGTTTATTTGACGTTGTTGTTGTTGTCGTTGTTGTTGTTATTTATTTGACGTTGTTGTTGTTGATGTTGTTGTTGTTGTTGTTTATTTGACGTTGTTGTTGTTGTTGTTGACGTTGTTGTTGTTGTTGTTTATTTGACGTTGTTGTTGTTGTTTATTTGACATTGTTGTTGTTGTTGACGTGGTTATTGTTGTTGTTGTTGTTCATTTGACGTTGTTGTTGTTGTTGACGTTGTTGATGTTGTTGTTGTTGTTGTTTATTTGACGTCGTTGTTGTTGTTGTTTATTTGACGTTGTTGTTGTTGTTGTTTTTGTTGTTTATTTGACGTTATTGTTGTTGTTGACGTTGTTGTTGTTGTTTATTTAACGTTGTTGTTGTTGTTTTTGTTGTTTATTTGACGTTGTTGTTGTTATTTATTTGACGTTGTTGTTGTTTATTTGACGTTGTTGTTGTTGTTTATTTGACGGTGTTGTTGTTGTTGTTTATTTGACATTGTTGTTGTTGTTGTTGTTTATTTGACGTTGTTGTTGTTGATGAGGTTGTTGTTGTTGTTGATGTTGACATAGTTGTTGTTGTTGTTTATTTGACGTTGTTGTTATTGTTGACGTTGTTGTTGTTTATTTGACGTTGTTGTTGTTGTTGTTCTTGTTGTTGTTTATTTGACGTTGTTGTTGTTAACGTTGTTGTATTTGTTGTTGTTGTTTAATTGACGTTGTTGTTGTTTATTTGACTTTGTTGTTATTGTTGACACTGTTGTTGTTGACGTTGTTGTTGTTGTTTATTTGACCTTGTTGTTGTTGTTGACGTTGTTATTGTTGTTGTTTATTTAACTTTGTTGTTGTTATTGTTGACGGTGTTGTTGTTGTTGTTGATGTTGTTGATGTTGTTGTTGTTATTTATTTGACGTTGTTGTTGTTGTTGTTGTTGTTTATTTGACGTTGTTGTTGTTGACGTTGTTGTTGTTATTTATTTGACGTTGTTGTTGTTGATGTTGTTGTTGTTGTTGTTTATTTGACGTTGTTGTTGTTGTTGTTGTTGTTGTTGACATTGTTGTTGTTGTTTATTTGACTTTGTTGTTATTGTTGACACTGTTGTTGTTGACGTTGTTGTTGTTGTTTATTTGACGTTGTTGTTGTTGTTGATGTTGTTATTGTTGTTGTTGTTATTTATTTGACAATTTTGTTATTGTTGACGGTGTTGTTGTTGTTGTTGATGTTGTTGTTGTTATTTATTTGACGTTGTTGTTGTTGTTGTTTATTTGACGTTGTTGTTGTTGACGTTGTTGTTGTTGTTTATTTGACGTTGTTGTTGTTGATGTTGTTGTTGTTGTTGTTTATTTGACGTTGTTGTTGTTGTTGACGTTGTTGTTGTTGTTGTTTATTTGACGTTGTTGTTGTTGTTTATTTGACATTGTTGTTGTTGTTGACGTTGTTGTTGTTGTTGTTGTTCATTTGACGTTGTTGTTGTTGTTGTTGTTGACGTTGTTGTTGTTGTTGTTGTTTATTTGACGTCGTTGTTGTTGTTGTTTATTTGACGTTGTTGTTGTTGTTGTTGTTTTTGTTGTTTATTTGACGTTATTGTTGTTGTTGACGTTGTTGTTGTTGTTTATTTAATGTTGTTGTTGTTTTTGTTGTTTATTTGGCGTTGTTGTTGTTATTTATTTGACGTTGTTGTTGTTTATTTGACGTTGTTGTTGTTGTTTATTTGACGGTGTTGTTGTTGTTGTTTATTTGACGTTGTTGCTGTTGTTGTTGTTTATTTGACGTTGTTGTTGTTGTTGATGTTGTTATTGTTGTTGTTTATTTGATGTTGTTGTTGTTGTTGACATAGTTGTTGTTGTTGTTTATTTGACGTTGTTGTTATTGTTGACGTTGTTGTTGTTTATTTGACGTTGTTGTTGTTGTTCTTGTTGTTGTTTATTTGACGTT
>OX451738.1:470138250-470185750 GCA_948472305.1 Vicia faba
GACGTTATTGTTGTTGTTGACGTTGTTGTTGTTGTTTATTTAACGTTGTTGTTGTTGTTTTTGTTGTTTATTTGACGTTGTTGTTGTTATTTATTTGACGTTGTTGTTGTTTATTTGACGTTGTTGTTGTTGTTTATTTGACGGTGTTGTTGTTGTTGTTTATTTGACGTTGTTGTTGTTGTTGTTTATTTGACGTTGTTGTTGTTGATGAGGTTGTTGTTGTTGTTGATGTTGACATAGTTGTTGTTGTTGTTTATTTGACGTTGTTGTTATTGTTGACGTTGTTGTTGTTTATTTGACGTTGTTGTTGTTGTTGTTCTTGTTGTTGTTTATTTGACGTTGTTGTTGTTAACGTTGTTGTTGTTGTTGTTGTTGTTTAATTGACGTTGTTGTTTTTTACATTGTTGTTGTTGTTGTTTATTTAACTTTGTTGTTGTTGTTGTTGACGTTGTTGTTGTTGTTGTTTATTTGACATTGTTGTTGTTGACGTTGTTGTTGTTGTTGTTGTTTATTTGACATTGTTGTTGTTGTTGTTGACATTGTTGTTGTTGTTGTTGACATTGTTGTTGTTGTTTATTTGACTTTGTTGTTATTGTTGACACTGTTGTTGTTGACGTTGTTGTTGTTGTTTATTTGACGGTGTTGTTGTTATTGATGTTGTTGTTGTTATTTATTTGACGTTGTTGTTGTTGTTCTTGATGTTTATTTGATGTTGTTATTGTTGTTGTTTATTTGACGTTGTTGTTGTTGACGTTGTTGTTGTTGTTGTTATTGTTTATTTGACGTTGTTGTTGTTGACGTTGTTGTTGTTGTTGTTTAATTGACGTTGTTGTTGTTGTTTATTTAATGTTGTTGTTGTTATTGATGTTGTTGTTGTTATTTATTTGACGTTGTTGTTGTTGTTGATGTTTATTTGACGTTGTTATTGTTGTTGTTTATTTGACGTTGTTGTTGTTGACGTTGTTGTTGTTGTTGTTGTTTATTTGACGTTGTTGTTGTTGACGTTGTTGTTGTTGTTGTTGTTTATTTGACATTGTTGTTGTTGTTTATTTGACATTGTTGTTGTTGTTGTTGTTGACATTGTTGTTGTTGTTTATTTGACTTTGTTGTTATTGTTGACACTGTTGTTGTTGACGTTGTTGTTGTTGTTTATTTGACCTTGTTGTTGTTGTTGACGTTGTTATTGTTGTTGTTGTTATTTATTTGGCAATTTTGTTATTGTTGACGGTGTTGTTGTTGTTGTTGATGTTGTTGTTGTTATTTATTTGACGTTGTTGTTGTTGTTGTTGTTTATTTGACGTTGTTGTTGTTGACGTTGTTGTTGTTATTTATTTGACGTTGTTGTTGTTAATGTTGTTGTTGTTGTTGTTTATTTGACGTTGTTGTTGTTGTTGTTGACGTTGTTGTTGTTGTTGTTTATTTGACGTTGTTGTTGTTGTTTATTTGACATTGTTGTTGTTGTTGACGTTGTTATTGTTGTTGTTGTTGTTGTTCATTTGACGTTGTAGTTGTTGTTGACGTTGTTGTTGTTGTTGTTGTTGTTTATTTGACGTCGTTGTTGTTGTTGTTTATTTGACGTTGTTGTTGTTGTTGTTTTTGTTGTTTATTTGACGTTATTGTTGTTGTTGACGTTGTTGTTGTTGTTTATTTAACGTTGTTGTTGTTGTTTTTGTTGTTTATTTGACGTTGTTGTTGTTATTGTTTAATTGACGTTGTTGTTGTTGTTGACGTTGTTGTTGTTGTTGTTGTTTATTTAACTTTGTTGTTGTTGTTGACGTTGTTGTTATTGTTGTTTATTTGACGTTATTATTATTGACGTTGTTGTTGTTGTTGTTGTTTATTTGACATTGTTGTTGTTGTTGTTGTTGTTGTTGACATTGTTGTTGTTGTTTATTTGACTTTGTTGTTATTGTTGACACTGTTGTTGTTGACGTTGTTGTTGTTGTTTATTTGACGTTGTTGTTGTTGTTGATGTTGTTATTGTTGTTGTTGTTATTTATTTGACAATTTTGTTATTGTTGACGGTGTTGTTGTTGTTGTTGATGTTGTTGTTGTTATTTATTTGACGTTGTTGTTGTTGTTGTTTATTTGACGTTGTTGTTGTTGTTGTTGACGTTGTTGTTGTTGTTGTTTATTTAACTTTGTTGTTGTTGTTGACGTTGTTGTTGTTGTTGTTTATTTGACGTTGTTATTGTTGACGTTGTTGTTGTTGTTGTTGTTTATTTGACATTGTTGTTGTTGTTGTTGTTGTTGACATTGTTGTTGTTGTTTATTTGACTTTGTTGTTATTGTTGACACTGTTGTTGTTGACGTTGTTGTTGTTGTTTATTTGACCTTGTTGTTGTTGTTGACGTTGTTATTGTTGTTGTTTATTTAACTTTGTTGTTGTTATTGTTGACGGTGTTGTTGTTGTTGTTGATGTTGTTGTTGTTATTTATTTGACGTTGTTGTTGTTGTTGTTGTTGTTTATTTGACGTTGTTGTTGTTGACGTTGTTGTTGTTATTTATTTGACGTTGTTGTTGTTGATGTTGTTGTTGTTGTTGTTTATTTGACGTTGTTGTTGTTGTTGTTGACGTTGTTGTTGTTGTTGTTTATTTGACGTTGTTGTTGTTGTTTATTTGACATTGTTGTTGTTGTTGACGTTGTTATTGTTGTTGTTGTTGTTCATTTGACGTTGTTGTTGTTGTTGTTGACATTGTTGTTGTTGTTGTTGTTGTTGTTTATTTGACGTCGTTGTTTTTGTTGTTTATTTTACGTTGTTGTTGTTGTTGTTTTTGTTGTTTATTTGACGTTATTGTTGTTGTTGACGTTGTTGTTGTTGTTTATTTAACGTTGTTTTTGTTGTTTTTGTTGTTTATTTGACGTTGTTGTTATTTATTTGACGTTGTTGTTGTTTATTTGACGTTGTTGTTGTTGTTTATTTGACGGTGTTGTTGTTGTTGTTTATTTGACGTTGTTGCTGTTGTTGTTGTTGTTTATTTGACGTTGTTGTTGTTGTTGATGTTGTTATTGTTGTTGTTTATTTGATGTTGTTGTTGTTGTTGTTGACATAGTTGTTGTTGTTGTTTATTTGACGTTGTTGTTGTTTATTTGACGTTGTTGTTGTTGTTCTTGTTGTTGTTTATTTGACGTTGTTGTTGTTGACGTTGTTGTTGTTGTTGTTGTTGTTGTTTATTTGACGTTGTTGTTGTTGTTGACGTTGTTGTTGTTGTTGTTTATTTGACGTTGTTGTTGTTGTTTATTTGACATTGTTGTTGTTGTTGTTCATTTGACGTTGTTGTTGTTGTTGTTGACGTTGTTGTTGTTGTTGTTGTTTATTTGACGTCGTTGTTGTTGTTGTTTACTTGACGTTGTTGTTGTTGTTGTTGTTTTTGTTGTTTATTTGACGTTATTGTTGTTGTTGACGTTGTTGTTGTTGTTTATTTGACGATGTTGTTGTTGTTTTTGTTGTTTATTTGACGTTGTTATTGTTGTTTATTTGACGTTGTTGTTGTTGTTCTTGTTGTTGTTTATTTGACGTTGTTGTTGTTGTTTATTTGACGGTGTTGTTGTTGTTTATTTGACGTTGTTGCTGTTGTTGTTATTTATTTGACGTTGTTGTTGTTGTTGTTGATGTTGTTGTTGTTGTTGTTTATTTGACGTTGTTGTTGTTGTTGACATAGTTGTTGTTGTTGTTTATTTGACGTTGTTGTTATTATTGACGTTGTTGTTGTTTATTTGATGTTGTTGTTGTTGTTCTTGTTGTTGTTTATTTGACGTTGTTGTTGTTGACGTTGTTGTTGTTGTTGTTTAATTGACGTTGTTGTTGTTGTTGACGTTGTTGTTGTTGTTGTTGTTTATTTAACTTTGTTGTTGTTGTTGACGTTGTTGTTGTTGTTGTTTATTTGACGTTGTTATTGTTGACGTTGTTGTTGTTGTTGTTGTTTATTTGACATTGTTGTTGTTGTTGTTGTTGTTGACATTGTTGTTGTTGTTTATTTGACTTTGTTGTTATTGTTGACACTGTTGTTGTTGACGTTGTTGTTGTTGTTTATTTGACCTTGTTGTTGTTGTTGACGTTGTTATTGTTGTTGTTGTTATTTATTTGACAATTTTGTTATTGTTGACGGTGTTGTTGTTGTTGTTGATGTTGTTGTTGTTATTTATTTGACGTTGTTGTTGTTGTTGTTGTTTATTTGACGTTGTTGTTGTTGTCGTTGTTGTTGTTATTTATTTGACGTTGTTGTTGTTGATGTTGTTGTTGTTGTTGTTTATTTGACGTTGTTGTTGTTGTTGTTGACGTTGTTGTTGTTGTTGTTTATTTGACGTTGTTGTTGTTGTTTATTTGACATTGTTGTTGTTGTTGACGTGGTTATTGTTGTTGTTGTTGTTCATTTGACGTTGTTGTTGTTGTTGACGTTGTTGTTGTTGTTGTTGTTGTTTATTTGACGTCGTTGTTGTTGTTGTTTATTTGACGTTGTTGTTGTTGTTGTTTTTGTTGTTTATTTGACGTTATTGTTGTTGTTGACGTTGTTGTTGTTGTTTATTTAACGTTGTTGTTGTTGTTTTTGTTGTTTATTTGACGTTGTTGTTGTTATTTATTTGACGTTGTTGTTGTTTATTTGACGTTGTTGTTGTTGTTTATTTGACGGTGTTGTTGTTGTTGTTTATTTGACGTTGTTGTTGTTGTTGTTGTTGTTTATTTGACGTTGTTGTTGTTGATGAGGTTGTTGTTGTTGTTGATGTTGACATAGTTGTTGTTGTTGTTTATTTGACGTTGTTGTTATTGTTGACGTTGTTGTTGTTTATTTGACGTTGTTGTTGTTGTTGTTCTTGTTGTTGTTTATTTGACGTTGTTGTTGTTAACGTTGTTGTTGTTGTTGTTGTTGTTTAATTGACGTTGTTGTTTTTTACATTGTTGTTGTTGTTGTTTATTTAACTTTGTTGTTGTTGTTGTTGACGTTGTTGTTGTTGTTGTTTATTTGACATTGTTGTTGTTGACGTTGTTGTTGTTGTTGTTGTTGTTTATTTGACATTGTTGTTGTTGTTGTTGACATTGTTGTTGTTGTTGTTGACATTGTTGTTGTTGTTTATTTGACTTTGTTGTTATTGTTGACACTGTTGTTGTTGACGTTGTTGTTGTTGTTTATTTGACGGTGTTGTTGTTATTGATGTTGTTGTTGTTATTTATTTGACGTTGTTGTTGTTGTTCTTGATGTTTATTTGACGTTGTTATTGTTGTTGTTTATTTGACGTTGTTGTTGTTGACGTTGTTGTTGTTGTTGTTATTGTTTATTTGACGTTGTTGTTGTTGACGTTGTTGTTGTTGTTGTTTAATTGACGTTGTTGTTGTTGTTTATTTAACGTTGTTGTTGTTATTGATGTTGTTGTTGTTATTTATTTGACGTTGTTGTTGTTGTTGTTGATGTTTATTTGACGTTGTTATTGTTGTTGTTTATTTGACGTTGTTGTTGTTGACGTTGTTGTTGTTGTTGTTGTTTATTTGACGTTGTTGTTGTTGACGTTGTTGTTGTTGTTGTTGTTTATTTGACATTGTTGTTGTTGTTTATTTGACATTGTTGTTGTTGTTGTTGTTGACATTGTTGTTGTTGTTTATTTGACTTTGTTGTTATTGTTGACACTGTTGTTGTTGACGTTGTTGTTGTTGTTTATTTGACCTTGTTGTTGTTGTTGACGTTGTTATTGTTGTTGTTGTTATTTATTTGACAATTTTGTTATTGTTGACGGTGTTGTTGTTGTTGTTGATGTTGTTGTTGTTATTTATTTGACGTTGTTGTTGTTGTTGTTGTTTATTTGACGTTGTTGTTGTTGACGTTGTTGTTGTTATTTATTTGACGTTGTTGTTGTTAATGTTGTTGTTGTTGTTGTTTATTTGACGTTGTTGTTGTTGTTGTTGACGTTGTTGTTGTTGTTGTTTATTTGACGTTGTTGTTGTTGTTTATTTGACATTGTTGTTGTTGTTGACGTTGTTATTGTTGTTGTTGTTGTTGTTCATTTGACGTTGTTGTTGTTGTTGTTGACGTTGTTGTTGTTGTTGTTGTTTATTTGACGTCGTTGTTGTTGTTGTTTATTTGACGTTATTGTTGTTGTTGTTTTTGTTGTTTATTTGACGTTATTGTTGTTGTTGACGTTGTTGTTGTTGTTTATTTAACGTTGTTGTTGTTGTTTTTGTTGTTTATTTGACGTTGTTGTTGTTATTGTTTAATTGACGTTGTTGTTGTTGTTGACGTTGTTGTTGTTGTTGTTTATTTAACTTTTTTGTTGTTGTTGACGTTGTTGTTATTGTTGTTTATTTGACGTTGTTATTATTGACGTTGTTGTTGTTGTTGTTTATTTGACATTGTTGTTGTTGTTGTTGTTGTTGTTGTTGACATTGTTATTGTTGTTTATTTGACTTTGTTGTTATTGTTGACACTGTTGTTGTTGACGTTGTTGTTGTTGTTTATTTGACGTTGTTGTTGTTGTTGATGTTGTTATTGTTGTTGTTGTTATTTATTTGACAATTTTGTTATTGTTGACGGTGTTGTTGTTGTTGTTGATGTTGTTGTTGTTATTTATTTGACGTTGTTGTTGTTGTTGTTTATTTGACGTTGTTGTTGTTGTTTATTTGACGTTGTTGTTGTTGATGTTGTTGTTGTTGTTGTTTATTTGACGTTGTTGTTGTTGTTGACGTTGTTGTTGTTGTTGTTTATTTGACGTTGTTGTTGTTGTTTATTTGACATTGTTGTTGTTGTTGACGTTGTTGTTGTTTTTGTTGTTCATTTGACGTCGTTGTTGTTGTTGTTTATTTGACGTTGTTGTTGTTGTTGTTGTTTTTGTTGTTTATTTGACGTTATTGTTGTTGTTGACGTTGTTGTTGTTGTTTATTTAACGTTGTTGTTGTTTTTGTTGTTTATTTGACGTTGTTGTTGTTATTTATTTGACGTTGTTGTTGTTTATTTGACGTTGTTGTTGTTGTTGTTTATTTGACGGTGTTGTTGTTGTTGTTTATTAGACGTTGTTGCTGTTGTTGTTGTTGTTTATTTGACGTTGTTGTTGTTGTTGATGTTGTTATTGTTGTTGTTTATTTGATGTTGTTGTTGTTGTTATTGACATAGTTGTTGTTGTTATTTATTTGACGTTGTTGTTATTGTTGACGTTTTTGTTGTTTCTTTGACGTTGTTGTAATTGTTCTTGTTGTTGTTTATTTGACGTTGTTGTTGTTGACGTTGTTGTTGTTGTTGTTGTTGTTGTTTATTTGACGTTGTTGTTGTTGTTATTGACGTTGTTGTTGTTGTTGTTGTTTATTTGACGTTGTTGTTGTTGTTTATTTGACATTGTTGTTGTTGTTGTTCATTTGACGTTGTTGTTGTTGTTGTTGACGTTGTTGTTGTTGTTGTTTATTTGACGTCGTTGTTGTTGTTGTTTACTTGACGTTGTTGTTGTTGTTGTTGTTGTTTTTGTTGTTTATTTGACGTTATTGTTGTTGTTGACGTTGTTGTTGTTGTTTATTTGACGTTGTTGTTATTGTTTTTGTTGTTTATTTGACGTTGTTATTGTTGTTTATTTGACGTTGTTGTTATTGTTGTTGTTGTTGTTGTTTATTTGACGTTGTTGTTGTTGTTTATTTGACGGTGTTGTTGTTGTTTATTTGACGTTGTTGCTGTTGTTGTTGTTTATTTGACGTTGTTGTTGTTGTTGTTGATGTTGTTGTTGTTGTTGTTGTTTATTTGACGTTGTTGTTGTTGTTGACATAGTTGTTGTTGTTGTTTATTTGACGTTGTTGTTATTATTGACGTTGTTGTTGTTTATTTGATGTTGTTGTTGTTGTTCTTGTTGTTATTTATTTGACGTTGTTGTTGTTGACGTTGTTGTTGTTGTTGTTTAATTAACGTTGTTGTTGTTGTTGACGTTGTTGTTGTTGTTGTTGTTTATTTAACTTTGTTGTTGTTGTTGACGTTGTTGTTGTTGTTGTTTATTTGACGTTGTTATTGTTGACGTTGTTGTTGTTGTTGTTTATTTGACATTGTTGTTATTGTTGTTGTTGTTGACATTGTTGTTGTTGTTTATTTGACTTTGTTGTTATTGTTGACACTGTTGTTGTTGACGTTGTTGTTGTTGTTTATTTGACCTTGTTGTTGTTGTTGACATTGTTATTGTTGTTGTTTATTTAACTTTGTTGTTGTTATTGTTGACGGTGTTGTTGTTGTTGTTGATGTTGTTGTTGTTATTTATTTGACGTTGTTGTTGTTGTTGTTGTTTATTTGACGTTGTTGTTGTTGACGTTGTTGTTGTTATTTATTTGACGTTGTTGTTGTTGATGTTGTTGTTGTTGTTGTTGTTTATTTGACGTTGTTGTTGTTGTTGTTGACGTTGTTGTTGTTGTTGTTTATTTGACGTTGTTGTTGTTGTTTATTTGACATTGTTGTTGTTGTTGACGTTGTTATTGTTGTTGTTGTTGTTCATTTGACGTTGTTGTTGTTGTTGACATTGTTGTTGTTGTTGTTGTTGTTGTTGTTGTTGTTTATTTGACGTCGTTGTTGTTGTTGTTTTTTTGACGTTGTTGTTGTTGTTGTTTTTGTTGTTTATTTGACGTTATTGTTGTTGTTGACGTTGTTGTTGTTGTTTATTTAACGTTGTTGTTGTTGTTTTTGTTGTTTATTTGACGTTGTTGTTATTTATTTGACGTTGTTGTTGTTTATTTGACGTTGTTGTTGTTGTTTATTTGACGGTGTTGTTGTTGTTGTTTATTTGACGTTGTTGTTGTTGTTGTTGTTGTTGTTTATTTGACGTTGTTGTTGTTGATGAGGTTGTTGTTGTTGTTGATGTTGACATAGTTGTTGTTGTTGTTTATTTGACGTTGTTGTTATTGTTGACGTTGTTGTTGTTTATTTGACTTTGTTGTTGTTGTTCTTGTTGTTGTTTATTTGACGTTGTTGTTAACGTTGTTGTTGTTGTTGTTGTTTATTTGACGTCGTTGTTGTTGTTGTTTACTTGACGTTGTTGTTGTTGTTGTTGTTGTTTTTGTTGTTTATTTGACGTTATTGTTGTTGTTGACGTTGTTGTTGTTGTTTATTTGACGTTGTTGTTGTTGTTTTTGTTGTTTATTTGACGTTGTTATTGTTGTTTATTTGACGTTGTTGTTGTTGTTGTTGTTGTTTATTTGACGTTGTTGTTGTTGTTTATTTGACGATGTTGTTGTTGTTTATTTGACGTTGTTGCTGTTGTTGTTGTTTATTTGACGTTGTTATTGTTGTTGTTGATGTTGTTGTTGTTGTTGTTGTTTATTTGACGTTGTTGTTGTTGTTGACATAGTTGTTGTTGTTGTTGTTTATTTGACGTTGTTGTTATTATTGACGTTGTTGTTGTTTATTTGATGTTGTTGTTGTTGTTCTTGTTGTTGTTTATTTGACGTTGTTGTTGTTGACGTTGTTGTTGTTGTTGTTTAATTGACGTTGTTGTTGTTGTTGACGTTGTTGTTGTTGTTGTTTATTTAACTTTGTTGTTGTTGTTGTTGTTGTTGACATTGTTGTTGTTGTTTATTTGACTTTGTTGTTATTGTTGACACTGTTGTTGTTGACGTTGTTGTTGTTGTTTATTTGACCTTGTTGTTGTTGTTGACGTTGTTATTGTTGTTGTTGTTATTTATTTGACAATTTTGTTATTGTTGACGGTGTTGTTGTTGTTGTTGATGTTGTTGTTGTTATTTATTTGACGTTGTTGTTGTTGTTGTTTATTTGACGTTGTTGTTGTTGTTGTGGACGTTGTTGTTGTTGTTGTTGTTGTTGTTTATTTGACGTTGTTATTGTTGTTTATTTGACATTGTTGTTGTTGTTGACGTTGTTATTGTTGTTGTTGTTGTTCATTTGACGTTGTTGTTGTTGTTGACATTGTTGTTGTTGTTGTTGTTGTTGTTTATTTGACGTCGTTGTTGTTGTTGTTTATTTGACGTTGTTGTTGTTGTTGTTTTTGTTGTTTATTTGACGTTATTGTTGTTGTTGACGTTGTTGTTGTTGTTTATTTAACGTTGTTGTTGTTGTTTTTGTTGTTTATTTGACGTTGTTGTTGTTATTTATTTGACGTTGTTGTTGTTTATTTGACGTTGTTGTTGTTGTTTATTTGACGGTGTTGCTGTTGTTGTTTATTTGACGTTGTTGTTGTTGTTGTTGTTTATTTGACGTTGTTGTTGTTGATGAGGTTGTTGTTGTTGTTGATGTTGACATAGTTGTTGTTGTTGTTTATTTGACGTTGTTGTTATTGTTGACGTTGTTGTTGTTTATTTGACGTTGTTGTTGTTGTTCTTGTTGTTGTTTATTTGACGTTGTTGTTGTTAACGTTGTTGTTGTTGTTGTTGTTGTTTAATTGACGTTGTTGTTTTTTACATTGTTGTTGTTGTTGTTTATTTAACTTTGTTGTTGTTGTTGTTGACGTTGTTGTTGTTGTTGTTTATTTGACGTTGTTGTTGTTGACGTTGTTGTTGTTGTTGTTGTTTATTTGACATTGTTGTTGTTGTTGTTGACATTGTTGTTGTTGTTTATTTGACTTTGTTGTTATTGTTGATACTGTTGTTGTTGACGTTGTTGTTGTTGTTTATTTGACGGTGTTGTTGTTATTGATGTTGTTGTTGTTATTTATTTGACGTCGTTGTTGTTGTTCTTGATGTTTATTTGACGTTGTTATTGTTGTTGTTTATTTGACGTTGTTGTTGTTGACGTTGTTGTTGTTGTTGTTGTTGTTTATTTGACGTTGTTGTTGTTGACGTTGTTGTTGTTGTTGTTTAATTGACGTTGTTGTTGTTGTTTATTTAACGTTGTTGTTGTTATTGATGTTGTTGTTGTTATTTATTTGACGTTGTTGTTGTTGTTGATGATGTTTATTTGACGTTGTTATTGTTGTTGTTTATTTGACGTTGTTGTTGTTGACGTTGTTGTTGTTGTTGTTGTTGTTTATTTGACGTTGTTGTTGTTGACGTTGTTGTTGTTGTTGTTTATTTGACATTGTTGTTGTTGTTGTTGACATTGTTGTTGTTGTTGTTGACATTGTTGTTGTTGTTTATTTGACTTTGTTGTTATTGTTGACACTGTTGTTGTTGACGTTGTTGTTGTTGTTTATTTGACGGTGTTGTTGTTATTGATGTTGTTGTTGTTATTTATTTGACGTTGTTGTTGTTGTTGATGTTTATTTGACGTTGTTATTGTTGTTGTTTATTTGACGTTGTTGTTGTTGACGTTGTTGTTGTTGTTGTTGTTTATTTGACGTTGTTGTTGTTGACGTTGTTATTGTTGTTGTTTAATTGACGTTGTTGTTGTTGTTGACGTTGTTGTTGTTGTTGTTTATTTAACTTTGTTGTTGTTGTTGACGTTGTTGTTGTTGTTGTTTATTTGACGTTGTTATTATTGACGTTGTTGTTGTTGTTGTTGTTGTTTATTTGACATTGTTGTTGTTGTTGTTGTTGTTGACATTGTTGTTGTTGTTTATTTGACTTTGTTGTTATTGTTGACACTGTTGTTGTTGACGTTGTTGTTGTTGTTTATTTGACGTTGTTGTTGTTGTTGATGTTGTTATTGTTGTTGTTGTTATTTATTTGACAATTTTGTTATTGTTGACGGTGTTGTTGTTGTTGTTGATGTTGTTGTTGTTATTTATTTGACATAGTTGTTGTTGTTGTTTATTTGACGTTGTTGTTATTATTGACGTTGTTGTTGTTTATTTGATGTTGTTGTTGTTGTTCTTGTTGTTGTTTATTTGACGTTGTTGTTGTTGACGTTGTTGTTGTTGTTGTTTAATTGACGTTGTTGTTGTTGTTGACGTTGTTGTTGTTGTTGTTGTTGTTTATTTAACTTTGTTGTTGTTGTTGACGTTGTTGTTGTTGTTGTTTATTTGACGTTGTTATTGTTGACGTTGTTGTTGTTGTTGTTGTTTATTTGACATTGTTGTTGTTGTTGTTGTTGTTGTTGTTGTTGACATTGTTGTTGTTGTTTATTTGACTTTGTTGTTATTGTTGACACTGTTGTTGTTGACGTTGTTGTTGTTGTTGTTTATTTGACCTTGTTGTTGTTGTTGACGTTGTTATTGTTGTTGTTGTTATTTATTTGACAATTTTGTTATTGTTGACGGTGTTGTTGTTGTTGTTGATGTTGTTGTTGTTATTTATTTGACGTTGTTGTTGTTGTTGTTGTTTATTTGACGTTGTTGTTGTTGACGTTGTTGTTGTTGTTGTTTATTTGACGTTGTTGTTGTTGTTGTGGACGTTGTTGTTGTTGTTGTTGTTGTTTATTTGACGTTGTTGTTGTTGTTTATTTGACATTGTTGTTGTTGTTGACGTTGTTATTGTTGTTGTTGTTGTTCATTTGACGTTGTTGTTGTTGTTGACATTGTTGTTGTTGTTGTTGTTGTTTATTTGACGTCGTTGTTGTTGTTGTTTATTTGACGTTGTTGTTGTTGTTGTTTTTGTTGTTTATTTGACGTTATTGTTGTTGTTGACGTTGTTGTTGTTGTTTATTTAACGTTGTTGTTGTTGTTTTTGTTGTTTATTTGACGTTGTTGTTGTTATTTATTTGACGTTGTTGTTGTTTATTTGACGTTGTTGTTGTTGTTTATTTGACGGTGTTGCTGTTGTTGTTTATTTGACGTTGTTGTTGTTGTTGTTGTTTATTTGACGTTGTTGTTGTTGATGAGGTTGTTGTTGTTGTTGATGTTGACATAGTTGTTGTTGTTGTTTATTTGACGTTGTTGTTATTGTTGACGTTGTTGTTGTTTATTTGACGTTGTTGTTGTTGTTCTTGTTGTTGTTTATTTGACGTTGTTGTTGTTAACGTTGTTGTTGTTGTTGTTGTTGTTTAATTGACGTTGTTGTTTTTTACATTGTTGTTGTTGTTTATTTAACTTTGTTGTTGTTGTTGTTGACGTTGTTGTTGTTGTTGTTTATTTGACGTTGTTGTTGTTGACGTTGTTGTTGTTGTTGTTGTTGACATTGTTGTTGTTGTTGTTGACATTGTTGTTGTTGTTTATTTGACTTTGTTGTTATTGTTGACACTGTTGTTGTTGACGTTGTTGTTGTTGTTTATTTGACGGTGTTGTTGTTATTGATGTTGTTGTTGTTATTTATTTGACGTTGTTGTTGTTGTTCTTGATGTTTATTTGACGTTGTTATTGTTGTTGTTTATTTGACGTTGTTGTTGTTGACGTTGTTGTTGTTGTTGTTGTTGTTTATTTGACGTTGTTGTTGTTGACGTTGTTGTTGTTGTTGTTTAATTGACGTTGTTGTTGTTGTTTATTTAACGTTGTTGTTGTTATTGATGTTGTTGTTGTTATTTATTTGACGTTGTTGTTGTTGTTGATGATGTTTATTTGACGTTGTTATTGTTGTTGTTTATTTGACGTTGTTGTTGTTGACGTTGTTGTTGTTGTTGTTGTTTATTTGACGTTGTTGTTGTTGACGTTGTTGTTGTTGTTGTTTATTTGACATTGTTGTTGTTGTTGTTGACATTGTTGTTGTTGTTGTTGACATTGTTGTTGTTGTTTATTTGACTTTGTTGTTATTGTTGACACTGTTGTTGTTGACGTTGTTGTTGTTGTTTATTTGACGGTGTTGTTGTTATTGATGTTGTTGTTGTTATTTATTTGACGTTGTTGTTGTTGTTGTTGATGTTTATTTGACGTTGTTATTGTTGTTGTTTATTTGACGTTGTTGTTGTTGACGTTGTTGTTGTTCTTGTTGTTGTTTATTTGACGTTGTTGTTGTTGATGTTGTTGTTGTTGTTGTTTAATTGACGTTGTTGTTGTTGTTGACGTTGTTGTTGTTGTTGTTTATTTAACTTTGTTGTTGTTGTTACGTTGTTGTTGTTGTTGTTTATTTGACGTTGTTATTATTGACGTTGTTGTTGTTGTTGTTGTTGTTTATTTGACATTGTTGTTGTTGTTGTTGTTGACATTGTTGTTGTTGTTTATTTGACTTTGTTGTTATTGTTGACACTGTTGTTGTTGACGTTGTTGTTGTTGTTTATTTGACGTTGTTGTTGTTGTTGATGTTGTTATTGTTGTTGTTGTTATTTATTTGACAATTTTGTTATTGTTGACGGTGTTGTTGTTGTTGTTGATGTTGTTGTTGTTATTTATTTGACATAGTTGTTGTTGTTGTTTATTTGACGTTGTTGTTATTATTGACGTTGTTGTTGTTTATTTGATGTTGTTGTTGTTGTTCTTGTTGTTGTTTATTTGACGTTGTTGTTGTTGACGTTGTTGTTGTTGTTGTTTAATTGACGTTGTTGTTGTTGTTGACGTTGTTGTTGTTGTTGTTGTTGTTGTTTATTTAACTTTGTTGTTGTTGTTGTTTATTTGACGTTGTTATTGTTGACGTTGTTGTTGTTGTTGTTTATTTGACATTGTTGTTGTTGTTGTTGTTGTTGACATTGTTGTTGTTGTTTATTTGACTTTGTTGTTATTGTTGACACTGTTGTTGTTGACGTTGTTGTTGTTGTTTATTTGACCTTGTTGTTGTTGTTGACGTTGTTATTGTTGTTGTTGTTATTTATTTGACAATTTTGTTATTGTTGACGGTGTTGTTGTTGTTGTTGATGTTGTTGTTGTTATTTATTTGACGTTGTTGTTGTTGTTGTTTATTTGACGTTGTTGTTGTTATTGTTTATTTGACGGTGTTGTTGTTATTGATGTTGTTGTTGTTATTTATTTGACGTTGTTGTTGTTGTTCTTGATGTTTATTTGACGTTGTTATTGTTGTTGTTTATTTGACGTTGTTGTTGTTGACGTTGTTGTTGTTGTTGTTGTTTATTTGACGTTGTTGTTGTTGACGTTGTTGTTGTTGTTGTTGTTTAATTGACGTTGTTGTTGTTTATTTAACGTTGTTGTTGTTATTGATGTTGTTGTTGTTATTTATTTGACGTTGTTGTTGTTGTTGATGTTTATTTGACGTTGTTATTGTTGTTGTTTATTTGACGTTGTTGTTGTTGACGTTGTTGTTGTTGTTGTTGTTTATTTGACGTTGTTGTTGTTGACGTTGTTGTTGTTGTTGTTTATTTGACATTGTTGTTGTTGTTGTTGACATTGTTGTTGTTGTTGTTGACATTGTTGTTGTTGTTTATTTGACTTTGTTGTTATTGTTGACACTGTTGTTGTTGACGTTGTTGTTGTTGTTTATTTGACGGTGTTGTTGTTATTGATGTTGTTGTTGTTATTTATTTGACGTTGTTGTTGTTGTTGTTGATGTTTATTTGACGTTGTTATTGTTGTTGTTTATTTGACGTTGTTGTTGTTGACGTTGTTGTTGTTCTTGTTGTTGTTTATTTGACGTTGTTGTTGTTGACGTTGTTGTTGTTGTTGTTTAATTGATGTTGTTGTTGTTGTTGACGTTGTTGTTGTTGTTGTTTATTTAACTTTGTTGTTGTTGTTGACGTTGTTGTTGTTGTTGTTTATTTGACGTTGTTATTATTGACGTTGTTGTTGTTGTTGTTGTTTATTTGACATTGTTGTTGTTGTTGTTGTTGACATTGTTGTTGTTGTTTATTTGACTTTGTTGTTATTGTTGACACTGTTGTTGTTGACGTTGTTGTTGTTGTTTATTTGACGTTGTTGTTGTTGTTGATGTTGTTATTGTTGTTGTTGTTATTTATTTGACAATTTTGTTATTGTTGACGGTGTTGTTGTTGTTGATGTTGTTGTTGTTATTTATTTGACGTTGTTGTTGTTGTTGTTTATTTGACGTTGTTGTTGTTGACGTTGTTGTTGTTTATTTGACGTTGTTGTTGTTGATGTTGTTGTTGTTGTTGTTCATTTGACGTTGTTGTTGTTGTGGACGTTGTTGTTGTTGTTGTTTATTTGACGTTGTTGTTGTTGTTTATTTGACATTGTTGTTGTTGTTGACGTTGTTGTTGTTGTTGTTGTTCATTTGACGTTGTTGTTGTTGTTGTTGACGTTGTTGTTGTTGTTGTTGTTTATTTGACGCCGTTGTTGTTGTTGTTTATTTGACGTTGTTGTTGTTGTTGTTTTTGTTGTTTATTTGACGTTATTGTTGTTGTTGTCGTTGTTGTTGTTGTTTATTTATCGTTGTTGTTGTTGTTGTTTTTGTTGTTTATTTGACGTTGTTGTTGTTATTTATTTGACGTTGTTGTTGTTTATTTGACGTTGTTGTTGTTGTTTATTTGACGGTGTTGTTGTTGTTGTTTATTTGACGTTGTTGCTGTTGTTGTTGTTTATTTGACGTTGTTGTTGTTGTTGATGTTGTTACTGTTGTTGTTTATTTGATGTTGTTGTTGTTGTTGTTGACATAGTTGTTGTTGTTGTTTATTTGACGTTGTTGTTATTGTTGACGTTGTTGTTGTTTATTTGACGTTGTTGTTGTTATTCTTGTTGTTGTTTATTTGACGTTGTTGTTGTTGACGTTGTTGTTGTTGTTGTTGTTGTTGTTGTTTAATTGACGTTGTTGTTGTTTACGTTGTTGTTGTTGTTGTTGACGTTGTTGTTGTTGTTGTTGTTGTTTATTTGACATTGTTGTTGTTGTTGTTGACATTGTTGTTGTTGTTGTTGTTGACATTGTTGTTGTTGTTTATTTGACTTTGTTGTTATTGTTGACACTGTTGTTGTTGACGTTGTTGTTGTTGTTGTTTATTTGACGGTGTTGTTGTTGTTGTTGATGTTGTTGTTGTTATTTATTTGACGTTGTTGTTGTTGTTGTTTATTTGACGTTGTTGTTGTTGACGTTGTTGTTGTTGTTTATTTGACGTTGTTGTTGTTGATGTTGATGTTGTTGTTGTTGTTGTTGTTGTTTATTTGACGTTGTTGTTGCTTATTTGACGTTGTTGTTGTTGACGTTGTTGTTGCTTATTTGACGTTGTTGTTGTTGTTGACGTTGTTGTTGTTGTTGTTGTTGTTGTTTATTTGACATTGTTGTTGTTTTTGTTGACGTTGTTGTTGTTGACGTTGTTGTTGTTGTTGTTGTTTATTTGATGTTGTTGTTGTTGTTGTTTATTTGACGTTGTTGTTGTTGTTGTTGTTTATTTGACGTTGTTATTGTTGTTGTTTATTTGACGTTGTTGTTGTTGACGTTGTTGTTGTTGTTTATTTGACGTTGCTGTTGTTGTTTATTTGACATTGTTGTTGTTGTTGACGTTGTTGTTGTTGTTTATTTGACGTTGTTGTTGTTGACGTTGTTGTTGCTGTTGTTGTTGTTTATTTGACGTCGTTGTTGTTGTTGTTTATTTGACGTTGTTGTTGTTGTTTTTGTTTTTTATTTGACGTTGTTGTTGTTGTTGTTGTTGTTTATTTGACGTAGATGTTGTTGTTGACGTTGTTGTTGTTGTTTATTTGACGTTGTTGTTGTTGTTTTTGTTGTTTATTTGACGTTGTTGTTGTTGTTTTTGTTGTTTATTTGACGTTGTTGTTGTTGTTTATTTGACGTTGTTGTTGTTGTTTATTTGACGGTGTTGTTGTTGTTGTTTATTTGACGTTGTTGCTGTTGTTGTTATTTATTTGACGTTGTTGTTGTTGTTGACGTTGTTGTTGTTGTTGTTGTTTATTTGACGTTGTTGTTGTTGTTGACATAGTTGTTGTTGTTGTTTATTTGACGTTGTTGTTATTGTTGACGTTGTTGTTGTTTATTTGACGTTGTTGTTGTTGTTCTTGTTGTTGTTTATTTGACGTTGTTGTTGTTGACGTTGTTGTTGTTGTTGTTGTTGTTGTTGACGTTGTTGTTGTTGTTTATTTGACGTTGTTGTTGTTATTTTTGTTGTTTATTTGACGTTATTGTTGTTGTTTATTTGACGTTGTTGTTGTTGTTTATTTGACGTTGTTGTTGACGTTGTTGTTGTTGTTGTTGTTTTTTTGACATTGTTGTTGTTGTTGTTGTTGACATTGTTGTTGTTGTTTATTTGACTTTGTTGTTGTGTTTCACGTTGTTGTTGTTGACGTTGTTGTTGTTGTTTATGTGACGTTGTTGTTGTTGTTGTTAACGTTGTTGTTGTTGTTGTTGTTATTTATTTGACAATTTTGTTGTTGTTGGCGGTGTTGTTGTTGTTGATGTTTTTGTTGTTATTTATTTGACGTTGTTGTTGTTGTTGTTTATTTGACGTTATTGTTGTTGACGTTGTTGTTGTTGTTGTTTATTTGACGTTGTTGTTGTTGATGTTGTTATTGTTGTTTATTTGACGTTGTTGGTTCTTATTTGACGTTGTTGTTGTTGTTGACGTTGTTGTTGTTGTTGTTGTTGTTTATTTGACATTGTTGTTGTTGTTGACGTTGTTGTTGTTGTTGTTTATTTGACGTTGTTGTTGTTGTTGTTGTTGTTTATTTGACGTTGTTGTTGTTGTTGTTGTTTATTTGACGTTGTTATTGTTGTTGTTTATTTGACGTTGTTGTTGTTGTTGACGTTGTTGTTATTGTTGTTGATTTGGCGTTGTTGTTGTTATTTATTTAACATTGTTGTTGTTGTTGACGTTGTTGTTGTTGTTGTTTATTTGACGTTGTTGTTGTTGTTGACGTTGTTGTTGTTGTTGTTGTTTATTTGACGTCGTTGTTGTTGTTGTTGTTGTGTATTTGACGTTGTTTTTGTTGTTGTTTTTGTTGTTTATATGACGTTGTTGTTGTTGTTGTTGTTGTTTTTTTTGTTTATTTGACGTAGATGTTGTTGTTGACGTTGTTGTTGTTGTTTTGGTTGTTTATTTGACGTTTTTGTTGTTGTTTATTTGACGTTGTTGTTGTTGTTTATTTGACGTTGTTGTTGTTGTTTATTTGACGGTGTTGCTGTTATTGTTGTTTATTTGACGTTGTTGTTTTTGTTGACGTTGTTGTTATTGTTGACATAGTTGTTGTTGTTGTTTATTTGACGTTGTTGTTATTGTTGACGTTGTTGTTGTTTATTTGACGTTGTTGTTGTTGTTGACGTTGTTGTTGTTCTTTTGACGTTGTTGTTGTTGTTCTTGTTGTTGTATATTTGACGTTGTTGTTGTTGTTGTTGCTTATTTGACGTTGTTGTTGTTGACGTTGTTGTTGTTATTGTTGTTGTTGTTGTTGTTTAATAGACGTTGTTGTTATTGTTGTTGACGTTGTTGTTCTTGTTGTTTTTTTAACTTTGTTGTTGTTGTTGACGTTGTTGTTGTTGTTGACGTTGTTGTTGTTGTTGTTGTTGTTTATTTGACATTGTTGTTGTTGTTGACGGTGTAGTTGTTGTTGTTGACATTGTTGTTGTTGTTGTTTATTTGACTTTGTTGTTGTTGTTGTTGTTGACGTTGTTGTTGTTGTTGACGTTGTTATTGTTGTTTATTTGACATTGTTGTTGTTGTTGTTGACGTTGTTGTTGTTGTTGTTGTTTATTTGACAATTTTGTTGTTGTTGACGGTGTTGTTGTTGTTGATGATGTTGTTGTTTATATTTATTTGACGTTGTTGTTGTTGTTGTTGTTGTTTATTTCACGTTGTTGTTGTTATTTATTTGACATTGTTGTTGTTGTTTATTTGACGTTGCTGTTGTTGACGTTGTTGTTGTTGTTGTTGTTTATTTGACGTTGTTGTTGTGGTTTTTTTGACATTGTTGTTGTTGTTGTTGACGTTGTTGTTGTTGTTGTTGTTTATTTGACGTTGTTGTTGTTGTTGACGTTGTTGTTGTTGTTGTTTATTTGACATTGTTGTTGTTGTTGACGTTGTTGTTGTTTAGTTGACGCTGTTGTTGTTGTTGACGTTGTTGTTGTTGTTGTTGTTATTTATTTGACGTTGTTGTTGTTATTGTTGTTTATTTGACATTGTTGTTGTTGTTGTTTATTTGACGTTGTTGTTGTTGTTTATTTCACGTTGTTGTTGTTGTTGTTATTTTTGTTGTTTATTTGACGTTGTTGTTGTTGTTGACGTTGTTGTTGTTGTTGACGTTGTTGTTGTTGTTGACGTTGTTGTTGTTGTTTATTTGACGTTGTTGTTGTTGTTGTTTATTTGACGTTGTTTTTATTGTTGTTTATTTGACGTTGTTGTTGTTGTTGTTTATTTGGCGTTGTTGTTGTTGTTGTTTATTTGACAATGTTGTTGTTGTTGTTGTTGTTTATTTGACGTTGTTGTTGTTGTTTTTGTTGTTTATTTGACGTTATTGTTGTTGTTGACATTGTTGTTGTTGTTTATTTGACAGTGTTGTTGTTGTTTTTGTTGTTTATTTGACGTTGTTGTTGTTATTTATTTGACGTTGTTGTTGTTTATTTGACGTTGTTGTTGTTGTTTATTTGACGGTGTTGTTGTTGTTGTTAATTTGACGTTGTTGCTGTTGTTGTTGCTTATTTGACGTTGTTGTTATTGTTGATGTTGTTGTTGTTGTTTATTTGACGTTGTTGTTGTTGTTGTTGACATAGTTGTTGTTGTTGTTTATTTGACGTTGTTGTTATTGTTGACGTTGTTGTTGTTTATTTGACGTTGTTGTTGTTGTTCTTGTTGTTGTTTATTTGACGTTGTTGTTGTTGACGTTGTTGTTGTTGTTGTTGTTGTTTAATTGACATTGTTGTTGTTTACGTTGTTGTGGTTGTTGTTTATTTAACTTTGTTGTTGTTGTTGTTGACGTTGTTGTTGTTGTTATTTATTTGACGTTATTGTTGTTGTTTATTTGACGTTGTTGTTGTTGTTGTTTATTTGACGTTGTTGTTGACGTTGTTGTTGTTGTTGTTTTTTTGACATTGTTGTTGTTGTTGTTGTTGACATTGTTGTTGTTGTTTATTTGACTTTGTTGTTGTTGTTCACGTTGTTGTTGTTGACGTTGTTGTTGTTGTTGTTTATTTGACGTTGTTGTTGTTGTTGTTAACGTTGTTGTTGTTGTTGTTGTTGTTATTTATTTGACAATTTTGTTGTTGTTGGCGGTGTTGTTGTTGTTGATGTTGTTGTTGTTATTTATTTGACGTTGTTGTTGTTGTTGTTGTTTATTTGACGTTATTGTTGTTGACGTTGTTATTGTTGTTGTTTATTTGACGTTGTTGTTGTTGATGTTGTTATTGTTGTTTATTTGACGTTGTTGTTGCTTATTTGACGTTGTTGTTGTTGTTGACGTTGTTGTTGTTGTTGTTGTTGTTGTTTATTTGACATTGTTGTTGTTGTTGACGTTGTTGTTGTTGTTGTTTATTTGACGTTGTTGATGTTGTTGTTTATTTGACGTTGTTGTTGTTGTTGTTTATTTGACAATTTTGTTGTTGTTGACGGTGTTGTTGTTGTTGATGATGTTGTTGTTTATATTTATTTGACGTTGTTGTTGTTGTTGTTGTTGTTTATGTCACGTTGTTGTTGTTATTTATTTGACATTGTTGTTGTTGTTTATTTGACGTTGCTGTTGTTGACGTTGTTGTTGTTGTTGTTTATTTGACGTTGTTGTTATTTATTTGACGTTGTTGTTGTTGTTTATTTGACGTTGTTGTTGTTGTTGTTTATTTGACGTTGTTGTTGTGGTTTTTTTGACATTGTTGTTGTTGTTGTTGACGTTGTTGTTGTTGTTGTTGTTTATTTGACGTTGTTGTTGTTGTTGACGTTGTTGTTGTTGTTGTTTATTTGACATTGTTGTTGTTGTTGTTGTTTAGTTGACGTTGTTGTTGTTGTTGACGTTGTTGTTGTTGTTGTTATTTATTTGACGTTGTTGTTGTTGTTGTTGTTTATTTGACATTGTTGTTGTTGTTGTTTATTTGACGTTGTTGTTGTTGTTTATTTCACGTTGTTGTTGTTGTTGTTTTTGTTGTTTATTTGACGTTGTTGTTGTTGTTGACGTTGTTGTTGTTGTTGACGTTGTTGTTGTTGTTTATTTGACGTTGTTGTTGTTGTTGTTTATTTGACGTTGTTTTTATTGTTGTTTATTTGACGTTGTTGTTGTTGTTGTTTATTTGGCGTTGTTGTTGTTGTTGTTTATTTGACAATGTTGTTGTTGTTGTTTATTTGACGTTGTTGTTGTTGTTTTTGTTGTTTATTTGACGTTATTGTTGTTGTTGACGTTGTTGTTGTTGTTTATTTGACGTTGTTGTTGTTGTTTTTGTTGTTTATTTGACGTTGTTGTTGTTATTTATTTGACGTTGTTGTTGTTTATTTGACGTTGTTGTTGTTGTTTATTTGACGATGTTGTTGTTGTTGTTAATTTGACATTGTTGCTGTTGTTGTTGCTTATTTGACGTTGTTGTTATTGTTGATGTTATTGTTGTTGTTTATTTGACGTTGTTGTTGTTGCTGTTGTTGACATAGTTGTTGTTGTTGTTTATTTGACGTTGTTGTTATTGTTGACGTTGTTGTTGTTTATTTGACGTTGTTGTTGTTGTTCTTGTTGTTGTTTATTTGACGTTGTTGTTGTTGACGTTGTTGTTGTTGTTGTTGTTTAATTGACGTTGTTGTTGTTTACGTTTTTGTGGTTGTTGTTTATTTAACTTTGTTGTTGTTGTTGTTGACGTTGTTGTTGTTGTTATTTATTTGACGTTATTGTTGTTGTTTATTTGACGTTGTTGTTGTTGTTGTTTATTTGACGTTGTTGTTGACGTTGTTGTTGTTGTTGTTTTTTTGACATTGTTGTTGTTGTTGTTGTTGACATTGTTGTTGTTGTTTATTTGACTTTGTTGTTGTTGTTCACGTTGTTGTTGTTGACGTTGTTGTTGTTGTTTATTTGACGTTGTTGTTGTTGTTAACGTTGTTGTTGTTGTTGTTGTTATTTATTTGACAATTTTGTTGTTGTTGGCGGTGTTGTTGTTGTTGATGTTGTTGTTGTTATTTATTTGACGTTGTTGTTGTTGTTGTTTATTTGACGTTATTGTTGTTGACGTTGTTGTTGTTGTTTATTTGACGTTGTTGTTGTTGATGTTGTTATTGTTGTTTATTTGACGTTGTTGTTGCTTATTTGACGTTGTTGTTGTTGTTGACGTTGTTGTTGTTGTTGTTGTTGTTGTTGTTTATTTGACATTGTTGTTGTTGTTGACGTTGTTGTTGTTGTTGTTGTTTATTTGACGTTGTTGTTGTTGTTGTTTATTTGACGTTGTTGTTGTTGTTGTTTATTTGACGTTGTTGTTGTTGACGTTGTTGTTGTTATTGTTGTTGTTGTTGTTTAATAGACGTTGTTGTTATTGATGTTGACGTTGTTGTTGTTGTTGTTTTTTTAACTTTGTTGTTGTTGTTGACGTTGTTGTTGTTGTTGACGTTGTTGTTGTTAACGTTGTTGTTGTTGTTTATTTGACATTGTTGTTGTTGTTGACGGTGTTGTTGTTGTTGTTGACATTGTTGTTGTTGTTGTTTATTTGACTTTGTTGTTGTTGTTGACGTTGTTGTTGTTGTTGACGTTGTTGTTGTTGTTTATTTGACGTTGTTGTTGTTGTTGTTGACGTTTTTGTTGTTGTTGTTGTTGTTTATTTGACAATTTTGTTGTTGTTAACGGTGTTGTTGTTGTTGATGATGTTGTTGTTTATATTTATTTGACGTTGTTGTTGTTGTTGTTGTTTATTTCACGTTGTTGTTGTTATTTATTTGACATTGTTGTTGTTGTTTATTTGACGTTGCTGTTGTTGACGTTGTTGTTGTTGTTGTTGTTTATTTGACGTTGTTGTTGTTGTTTTTTTTGTTTATTTGACGTAGATGTTGTTGTTGACGTTGTTGTTGTTGTTTTTGTTGTTTATTTGACGTTTTTGTTGTTGTTTATTTGACGTTGTTGTTGTTGTTGTTGTTTATTTGACGTTGTTGTTGTTGTTTATTTGACGGTGTTGTTGTTGTTGTTTATTTGACGTTGTTGTTGTTATTGTTGCTTATTTGACGTTGTTGTTGTTGACGTTGTTGTTGTTATTGTTGTTGTTGTTGTTGTTTAATAGACGTTGTTGTTATTGTTGTTGACGTTGTTATTGTTGTTGTTTTTTTAACTTTGTTGTTGTTGTTGTTGACGTTGTTGTTGTTGTTGACGTTGTTGTTGTTGTCGTTTATTTGACGTTGTTGTCGTTAACGTTGTTGTTGTTGTTGTTGTTGTTTATTTGACATTGTTGTTGTTGTTGACGGTGTTGTTGTTGTTGTTGACATTGTTGTTGTTGTTGTTTATTTGACTTTGTTGTTGTTGTTGTTGTTGACGTTGTTGTTGTTGTTAACGTTGTTATTGTTGTTTATTTGACATTGTTGTTGTTGTTGTTGACGTTGTTGTTGTTGTTGTTGTTTATTTGACAATTTTGTTGTTGTTGACGGTGTTGTTGTTGTTGATGATGTTGTTGTTTATATTTATTTGACGTTGTTGTTGTTGTTGTTGTTGTTGTTTATTTCACGTTGTTGTTGTTATTTATTTGACATTGTTGTTGTTGTTTATTTGACGTTGTTGTTGTTGACGTTGTTGTTGTTGTTGTTTATTTGACGTTGTTGTTGTGGTTTTTTTGACATTGTTGTTGTTGTTGTTGACGTTGTTGTTGTTGTTGTTTATTTGACGTTGTTGTTCTTGTTGACGTTGTTGTTGTTGTTGTTGTTTATTTGACATTGTTGTTGTTGTTGACGTTGTTGTTGTTTAGTTGACGCTGTTGTTGTTGTTGACGTTGTTGTTGTTGTTGTTATTTATTTGACGTTGTTGTTGTTGTTGTTGTTTATTTGACATTGTTGTTGTTGTTGTTTATTTGACGTTGTTGTTGTTGTTTATTTCACGTTGTTGTTGTTGTTGTTTTTGTTGTTTATTTGACGTTGTTGTTGTTGTTGACGTTGTTGTTGTTGTTGACGTTGTTGTTGTTGACGTTGTTGTTGTTGTTGACGTTGTTGTTGTTGTTTATTTGACGTTGTTGTTGTTGTTGTTGTTTATTTGACGTTGTTTTTATTGTTGTTTATTTGACGTTGTTGTTGTTGTTGTTTATTTGGCGTTGTTGTTGTTGTTGTTTATTTGACAATGTTGTTGTTGTTGTTGTTTATTTGACATTGTTGTTGTTGTTTTTGTTGTTTATTTGACGTTATTGATGTTGTTGACATTGTTGTTGTTGTTTATTTGACGTTGTTGTTGTTGTTTTTGTTGTTTATTTGACGTTGTTATTGTTATTTATTTGACGTTGTTGTTGTTTATTTGACGTTGTTGTTGTTGTTTATTTGACGGTGTTGTTGTTGTTGTTAATTTGACGTTGTTGCTGTTGTTGTTGCTTATTTGACGTTGTTGTTATTGTTGATGTTGTTGTTGTTGTTTATTTGACGTTGTTGTTGTTGTTGACATAGTTGTTGTTGTTGTTTATTTGACGTTGTTGTTATTGTTGACGTTGTTGTTGTTTATTTGACGTTGTTGTTGTTGTTCTTGTTGTTGTTTATTTGACGTTGTTGTTGTTGACGTTGTTGTTGTTGTTGTTGTTTAATTGACATTGTTGTTGTTTACGTTGTTGTGGTTGTTGTTTATTTAACTTTGTTGTTGTTGTTGTTGACGTTGTTGTTGTTGTTATTTATTTGACGTTATTGTTGTTGTTTATTTGACGTTGTTGTTGTTGTTGTTTATTTGACGTTGTTGTTGACGTTGTTGTTGTTGTTGTTTTTTTGACATTGTTGTTGTTGTTGTTGTTGACATTGTTGTTGTTGTTTATTTGACTTTGTTGTTGTTGTTCACGTTGTTGTTGTTGACGTTGTTGTTGTTGTTTATTTGACGTTGTTGTTGTTGTTGTTAACGTTGTTGTTGTTGTTATTTATTTGACAATTTTGTTGTTGTTGGCGGTGTTGTTGTTGTTGATGTTGTTGTTGTTATTTATTTGACGTTGTTGTTGTTGTTGTTTATTTGACGTTATTGTTGTTGACGTTGTTGTTGTTGTTGTTTATTTGACGTTGTTGTTGATGTTGTTATTGTTGTTTATTTGACGTTGTTGTTGCTTATTTGACGTTGTTGTTGTTGTTGACGTTGTTGTTGTTGTTGTTGTTGTTGTTTATTTGACATTGTTGTTGTTGTTGACGTTGTTGTTGTTGTTGTTTATTTGACGTTGTTGATGTTGTTGTTTATTTGACGTTGTTGTTGTTGTTGTTTATTTGACAATTTTGTTGTTGTTGACGGTGTTGTTGTTGTTGATGATGTTGTTGTTTATATTTATTTGACGTTGTTGTTGTTGTTGTTGTTGTTGTTTATGTCACGTTGTTGTTGTTATTTATTTGACATTGTTGTTGTTGTTTATTTGACGTTGTTGTTGTTGACGTTGTTGTTGTTGTTGTTTATTTGACGTTGTTGTTATTTATTTGACGTTGTTGTTGTTGTTTATTTTGACGTTGTTGTTGTTGTTGTTTATTTGACGTTGTTGTTGTGGTTTTTTTGACATTGTTGTTGTTGTTGTTGACGTTGTTGTTGTTGTTGTTGTTTATTTGACGTTGTTGTTGTTGTTGACGTTGTTGTTGTTGTTGTTTATTTGACATTGTTGTTGTTGTTGTTGTTTAGTTGACGTTGTTGTTGTTGTTGACGTTGTTGTTGTTGTTGTTATTTATTTGACGTTGTTGTTGTTGTTGTTGTTTATTTGACATTGTTGTTGTTGTTGTTTATTTGACGTTGTTGTTGTTGTTTATTTCACGTTGTTGTTGTTGTTGTTTTTGTTGTTTATTTGACGTTGTTGTTGTTGTTGACGTTGTTGTTGTTGTTGACGTTGTTGTTGTTGTTTATTTGACGTTGTTGTTGTTGTTGTTGTTTATTTGACGTTGTTTTTATTGTTGTTTATTTGACGTTGTTGTTGTTGTTGTTTATTTGGCGTTGTTGTTGTTGTTGTTTATTTGACAATGTTGTTGTTGTTGTTGTTTATTTGACATTGTTGTTGTTGTTTTTGTTGTTTATTTGACGTTATTGTTGTTGTTGACGTTGTTGTTGTTGTTTATTTGACGTTGTTGTTGTTGTTTTTGTTGTTTATTTGACGTTGTTGTTGTTATTTATTTGACATTGTTGTTGTTTATTTGACGTTGTTGTTGTTGTTTATTTGACGATGTTGTTGTTGTTGTTAATTTGACATTGTTGCTGTTGTTGTTGCTTATTTGACGTTGTTGTTATTGTTGATGTTATTGTTGTTGTTTATTTGACGTTGTTGTTGTTGTTGTTGTTGACATAGTTGTTGTTGTTGTTTATTTGACGTTGTTGTTATTGTTGACGTTGTTGTTGTTTATTTGACGTTGTTGTTGTTGTTCTTGTTGTTGTTTATTTGACATTGTTGTTGTTGACGTTGTTGTTGTTGTTGTTGTTTAATTGACGTTGTTGTTGTTTACGTTGTTGTGGTTGTTGTTTATTTAACTTTGTTGTTGTTGTTGTTGACGTTGTTGTTGTTGTTATTTATTTGACGTTATTGTTGTTGTTTATTTGACGTTGTTGTTGTTGTTGTTTATTTGACGTTGTTGTTGACGTTGTTGTTGTTGTTGTTTTTTTGACATTGTTGTTGTTGTTGTTGACATTGTTGTTGTTGTTTATTTGACTTTGTTGTTGTTGTTGACGTTGTTGTTGTTGACGTTGTTGTTGTTGTTTATTTGACGTTGTTGTTGTTGTTAACGTTGTTGTTGTTGTTGTTGTTGTTATTTATTTGACAATTTTGTTGTTGTTGGCGGTGTTGTTGTTGTTGATGTTGTTGTTGTTATTTATTTGACGTTGTTGTTGTTGTTGTTGTTTATTTGACGTTATTGTTGTTGACGTTGTTGTTGTTGTTTATTTGACGTTGTTGTTGTTGATGTTGTTATTGTTGTTTATTTGACGTTGTTGTTGCTTATTTGACGTTGTTGTTGTTGTTGACGTTGTTGTTGTTGTTGTTGTTGTTGTTGTTTATTTGACATTGTTGTTGTTGTTGACGTTGTTGTTGTTGTTGTTGTTGTTTATTTGACGTTGTTGTTGTTGTTGTTTATTTGACGTTGTTGTTGTTGTTTATTTGACGTTGTTGTTGTTGACGTTGTTGTTGTTATTGTTGTTGTTGTTGTTGTTGTTTAATAGACGTTGTTGTTATTGTTGTTGACGTTGTTGTTGTTGTTGTTTTTTTAACTTTGTTGTTGTTGTTGACGTTGTTGTTGTTGTTGACGTTGTTGTTGTTAACGTTGTTGTTGTTGTTGTTTATTTGACATTGTTGTTGTTGTTGACGGTGTTGTTGTTGTTGTTGACATTGTTGTTGTTGTTGTTTATTTGACTTTGTTGTTGTTGTTGACGTTGTTGTTGTTGTTGACGTTGTTGTTGTTGTTGTTTATTTGACGTTGTTGTTGTTGTTGTTGACGTTGTTGTTGTTGTTGTTGTTTATTTGACAATTTTGTTGTTGTTAACGGTGTTGTTGTTGTTGATGATGTTGTTGTTTATATTTATTTGACGTTGTTGTTGTTGTTGTTGTTTATTTCACGTTGTTGTTGTTATTTATTTGACATTGTTGTTGTTGTTTATTTGACGTTGCTGTTGTTGACGTTGTTGTTGTTGTTGTTGTTTATTTGACGTTGTTGTTGCTGTTGTTGTTGTTTTTTTTGTTTATTTGACGTAGATGTTGTTGTTGACGTTGTTGTTGTTGTTTTTGTTGTTTATTTGACGTTTTTGTTGTTGTTTATTTGACGTTGTTGTTGTTGTTGTTTATTTGACGTTGTTGTTGTTGTTTATTTGACGGTGTTGTTGTTGTTGTTTATTTGACGTTGTTGTTGTTATTGTTGTTTAATTGAGGTTGTTGTTGTTGTTGACGTTGTTGTTATTATTGACATAGTTGTTGTTGTTGTTTATTTGACGTTGTTGTTATTGTTGACGTTGTTGTTGTTTATTTGACGCTGTTGTTGTTGTTGACGTTGTTGTTGTTATTTTGACGTTGTTGTTGTTGTTCTTGTTGTTGTATATTTGACGTTGTTGTTGTTGTTGTTTATTTGACGTTGTTATTGTTGACGTTGTTGTTGTTATTGTTGTTGTTGTTGTTGTTTAATAGACGTTGTTGTTATTGTTGTTGACGTTGTTGTTGTTGTTTTTTTAACTTTGTTGTTGTTGTTGACGTTGTTGTTGTTGTCGTTTATTTGACGTTGTTGTTGTTAACGTTGTTGTTGTTGTTGTTTATTTGACATTGTTGTTGTTGTTGACGGTGTTGTTGTTGTTGTTGACATTGTTGTTGTTGTTGTTGTTTATTTGACTTTGTTGTTGTTGTTGACGTTGTTGTTGTTGACTTTGTTGTTGTTGTTGTTTATTTGACGTTGTTGTTGTTGTTGTTATTGACGTTGTTGTTGTTGTTGTTGTTTATTTGACAATTTTGTTGTTGTTGACGGTGTTGTTGTTGTTGATGATGTTGTTGTTTATATTTATTTGACGTTGTTGTTGTTGTTGTTATTTATTTCACGTTGTTGTTGTTATTTATTTGACATTGTTGTTGTTGTTTATTTGACATTGCTGTTGTTGACGTTGTTGTTGTTGTTGTTGTTTATTTGACGTTGTTGTTGTTTATTTGACGTTGTTGTTGTTGTTTATTTGACGTTGTTGTTGTTGTTGTTTATTTGACGTTGTTGTTGTGGTTTTTTTGACATTGTTGTTGTTGTTGACGTTGTTGTTGTTGTTGTTTATTTGACGTTGTTGTTGTTGTTGACGTTGTTGTTGTTGTTGTTTATTTGACATTGTTGTTGTTGTTTAGTTGACGCTGTTGTTGTTGTTGACGTTGTTGTTGTTGTTGTTGTAGTTATTTATTTGACGTTGTTGTTGTTGTTGTTTATTTGACATTGTTGTTGTTGTTGTTGTTTATTTGACGTTGTTGTTGTTGTTGTTTATTTCACGTTGTTGTTGTTGTTGTTTTTGTTGTTTATTTGACGTTGTTGTTGTTGTTGACGTTGTTGTTGTTGTTGACGTTGTTGTTGTTTATTTGACGTTGTTGTTGTTGTTGTTTATTTGACGTTGTTTTTATTGTTGTTTATTTGACGTTGTTGTTGTTGTTTATTTGACGTTGTTGTTGTTGTTGTTTATTTGACGGTGTTGTTGTTGTTGTTGTTTATTTGACGTTGTTGTTGTTGTTTTTGTTGTTTATTTGACGTTATTATTGTTGTTGACGTTGTTGTTGTTGTTTATTTGACGTTGTTGTTGTTGTTGTTTATTTGACGGTGTTGTTGTTGTTGTTGTTTATTTGACGTTGTTGTTGTTGTTTTTGTTGTTTATTTGACGTTATTATTGTTGTTGACGTTGTTGTTGTTGTTTATTTGACGTTGTTGTTGTTGTTGTTTTTGTTGTTTATTTGACGTTGTTGTTGTTATTTATTTGACGTTGTTGTTGTTTATTTGACGTTGTTGTTGTTGTTTATTTGACGGTGTTGTTGTTGTTGTTGTTTATTTGACGTTGTTGCTGTTGTTGTTGTTTATTTGACGTTGTTGTTATTGTTGATGTTGTTGTTGTTGTTTATTTGACGTTGTTGTTGTTGTTGTTGACATAGTTGTTGTTGTTTATTGGACGTTGTTGTTATTGTTGACGTTGTTATTGTTTATTTGACGTTGTTGTTGTTGTTGTTGTTGTTGTTTATTTGACGTTGTTGTTGTTGACGTTGTTGTTGTTGTTGTTGTTTAATTGACGTTGTTGTTGTTTACGTTGTTGTGGTTGTTGTTTATTTAACTTTGTTGTTGTTGTTGTTGACGTTGTTGTTGTTGTTGTTGTTTATTTGACGTTGTTGTTGTTGACGTTGATGTTGTTGTTGTTTATTTGACATTGTTGTTGTTGTTGTTGACATTATTGTTGTTGTTGTTGACATTGTTGTTGTTGTTTATTTGACTTTGTTGTTATTGTTGACACTGTTGTTGTTGACGTTGTTGTTGTTGTTTATTTGACGTTGTTGTTGTTGTTGTTGATGTTGTTGTTGTAATTTATTTGACGTTGTTGTTGTTGTTGTTGTTGTTTATTTGACGTTGTTGTTGTTGACGTTGTTGTTGTTGTTTATTTGACGTTGTTGTTGTTGTTGATGTTGTTGTTGTTGTTGTTGTTGTTGTTGTTTATTTGACGTTGTTGTTGCTTATTTGACATTTTTGTTGTTGTTGACGTTGTTGTTGCTTATTTGACGTTGTTGTTGTTGTTGACGTTGTTGTTGTTGTTGTTGTTGTTTATTTGACATTGTTGTTGTTGTTGTTGACGTTGTTGTTGTTGTTGACGTTGTTGTTGTTGTTGTTTATTTGACGTTGTTGTTGTTGTTGTTGTTTATTTGACGTTGTTGTTGTTGTTGTTGTTTATTTGACGTTGTTATTGTTTTTGTTTATTTGACGTTGTTGTTGTTGACGTTGTTGTTGTTGTTTATTTGACATTGCTGTTGTTGTTTATTTGACATTGTTGTTGTTGTTTATGTTGTTGTTGTTGTTTATTTGACGTTGTTGTTGTTGACGTTGTTGTTGTTGTTGTTTATTTGACGTCGTTGTTGTTGTTGTTTATTTGACGTTGTTGTTGTTGTTTTTGTTTTTTATTTGACGTTGTTGTTGTTGTTGTTGTTGTTGTTGTTTATTTGACGTACATGTTGTTATTGACGTTGTTGTTGTTGTTTATTTGACGTTGTTGTTGTTGTTTTTGTTTTTTATTTGACGTTGTTGTTGTTGTTTATTTGACGTTGTTGTTGTTGTTGTTTATTTGACGTTGTTGTTGTTGTTTATTTGACGGTGTTGTTGTTGTTGTTTATTTGACGTTGTTGCTGTTGTTGTTGTTTATTTGACGTTGTTGTTGTTGTTGACGTTGTTGTTGTTGTTGTTGTTTATTTGACGTTGTTGTTGTTGTTGACATAGTTGTTGTTGTTGTTTATTTGACGTTGTTGTTATTGTTGACGTTGTTGTTGTTTATTTGACATTGTTGTTGTTGTTCTTGTTGTTGTTTATTTGACGTTGTTGTTGTTGACGTTGTTGTTGTTGTTGTTGTTGTTGTTGTTGACGTTGTTGTTGTTGTTTATTTGACGTTGTTGTAGTTATTTTTGTTGTTTATTTGACGTTATTGTTGTTGTTTATTTGACGTTGTTGTTGTTGTTGTTTATTTGACGTTGTTGTTGATGTTGTTGTTGTTTATTTGACATTGTTGTTGTTGTTGTTGTTGACAATGTTGTTGTTGTTTATTTGACTTTGTTGTTGTTGTTCACGTTGTTGTTGTTGACGTTGTTGTTGTTGTTTATTTTTCGTTGTTGTTGTTGTTGTTGTTAACGTTGTTGTTGTTGTTGTTGTTGTTGTTGTTATTTATTTGACAATTTTGTTGTTGTTGGCGGTGTTGTTGTTGTTGTTGATGTTGTTGTTGTTATTTATTTGACGTTGTTGTTGTTGTTGTTTATTTGACGTTGTTGTTGTTGACGTTGTTGTTGTTGTTTATTTGACGTTGATGTTGTTGATGTTGTTGTTGTTGTTTATTTGACGTTGTTGTTGCTTATTTGACGTTGTTGTTGTTGTTGACGTTGTTGTTGTTGTTGTTTATTTGACATTGTTGTTGTTGTTGACGTTGTTGTTGTTGTTGTTTATTAGACGTTGTTGTTGTTGTTGTTGTTGTTGTTGTTGTTGTTGTTTATTTGACGTTGTTGTTGTTGTTGTTTGTTTGACGTTGTTATTGTTGTTGTTTATTTGACGTTGTTGTTGTTGTTGACGTTGTTGTTATTGTTGTTTATTTGGCGTTGTTGTTGTTATTTATTTAACATTGTTGTTGTTGCTGACGTTGTTATTGTTTTTGTTGTTTATTTGACGTTGTTGTTGTTGTTGACGTTGTTGTTGTTGTTGTTGTTTATTTGACGTTGTTGTTGTTATTGTTGTTGTGTATTTGACGTTGTTGTTGTTGTTCTTGTTTTTGTTGTTTATTTGACGTTGTTATTGTTGTTGTTGTTGTTTTTTTTGTTTATTTGACGTAGATGTTGTTGTTGACATTGTTGTTGTTGTTTTTCTTGTTTATTTGATGTTTTTGTTGTTGTTTATTTGACGTTGTTGTTGTTGTTGTTGTTTATTTGACGTTGTTGTTGTTATTTATTTGACAGTGTTGTTGTTGTTGTTTATTTGACGTTGTTGCTGTTATTGTTGTTTATTTGACGTTGTTATTGTTGTTGACGTTGTTGTTATTGTTGACATAGTTGTTGTTTTTGTTGTTTATTTGACGTTGTTGTTATTGTTGACGTTGTTGTTGTTTATTTGACGTTGTTGTTGTTGTTGACGTTGTTGTTGTTATTTTGACGTTGTTGTTGTTGTTCTTGTTGTTGTATATTTGACGGTTTTTGTTGTTGTTGTTGTTTATTTGACGTTTTTGTAGTTGACGTTGTTGTTGTTATTGTTGTTGTTGTTGTTTAATAGACGTTGTTGTTATTGTTGTTGACATTGTTGTTGTTGTTGTTTTTTTAACTTTGTTGTTGTTGACGTTGTTGTTGTTGTTGACGTTGTTGTTGTTGTCGTTTATTTGACGTTGTTGTTGTTAACGTTGTTGTTGTTGTTGTTTATTTGACATTGTTGTTGTTGTTGACGGTGTTGTTGTTGTTGTTGACATTGTTGTTGTTGTTGTTTATTTGACTTTGTTGTTGTTGTTGACGTTGTTGTTGTTGTTGACGTTGTTGTTGTTGTTTATTTGACGTTGTTGTTGTTGTTGACGTTGTTGTTGGTGTTGTTGTTGTTGATGATGTTGTTGTTTATATTTATTTGACGTTGTTGTTGTTGTTGTTGTTTATTTCACGTTATTGTTGTTATTTATTTGACATTGTTGTTGTTGTTTATTTGACGTTGCTGTTGTTGACGTTGTTGTTGTTGTTTATTTGACGTTGTTGTTGTTTATTTGACGTTGTTGTTGTAGTTTATTTGACGTTGTTGTTGTTGTTGTTTATTTGACGTTGTTGTTGTGGTTTTTTTGACATTGTTGTTGTTGTTGACGTTGTTGTTGTTGTTGTTGTTTATTTGACGTTGTTGTTGTTGTTGACGTTGTTGTTGTTGTTTATTTGACATTGTTGTTGTTGTTGACGTTGTTGTTGTTTATTTGACGTTGTTGTTGTTGTTGACGTTGTTGTTGTTGTTGTTGTTATTTATTTGACGTTGTTGTTGTTGTTGTTTATTTGACATTGTTGTTGTTGTTGTTTATTTGACGTTGTTGTTGTTGTTGTTGTTGTTTATTTCACGTTGTTGTTGTTGTTGTTGTTTTTGTTGTTTATTTGACGTTGTTGTTGTTGACGTTGTTGTTGTTGTTGTTTATTTGACGTTGTTTTTATTGTTGTTTATTTGACGTTGTTGTTGTTGTTGTTGTTGTTTATTTGACGTTGTTGTTGTTGTTGTTTATTTGACGGTGTTGTTGTTGTTGTTGTTTATTTGACGTTGTTGTTGTTGTTGTTTATTTGACGTTGTTGTTGTTGACGTTGTTGTTGTTGTTTATTTGACGTTGTTGTTGTTGACGTTGTAGTTGTTGTTGTTGTTTATTTGACGTTGTTGTTGCTTATTTGACGTTGTTGTTGTTGTTGACGTTGTTGTTGTTGTTGTTGTTTATTTGACATTGTTGTTCTTGTTGTTGACGTGGTTGTTGTTGTTGTTTATTTGACGTTGTTGTTGTTGTTGTTGTTGTTGTTGTTTATTTGACGTTGTTGTTGTTGTGGTTGATGTTTATTTGACGTTGTTATTGTTGTTGTTTATTTGATGTTGTTGTTGTTGACGTTGTTGTTGTTGTTGTTGTTTATTTGACGTTATTGTTGTTGTTGACGTTGTTGTTGTTGTTGTTGTTTATTTGACGTTGTTGTTGTTGTTTATTTGACATTGTTGTTGTTGTTGTTGTTCATTTGACGTTGTTGTTGTTGTTGTTGACGTTGTTATTGTTGTTGTTTATTTGACGTCGTTGTTGTCGTTGTTTATTTGACGTTGTTGTTGTTGTTGTTGTTTTTGTTTTTTATTTTACGTTATTGTTGTTGTTGACGTTGTTGTTGTTGTTTATTTGACGTTGTTGTTGTTGTTTTTGTTGTTTATTTGATGTTGTTGATGTTGTTTATTTGACGTTGTTGTTGTTGTTTATTTGACGGTGTTGTTGTTGTTGTTTATTTGACGTTGTTGTTGTGGTTTTTTTGACATTGTTGTTGTTGTTGACGTTGTTGTTGTTGTTGTTGTTTATTTGACGTTGTTGTTGTTGTTGACGTTGTTGTTGTTGTTTATTTGACATTGTTGTTGTTGTTGACGTTGTTGTTATTTATTTGACGTTGTTGTTGTTGACGTTGTTGTTGTTGTTGTTGTTATTTATTTGACGTTGTTGTTGTTGTTGTTGTTTATTTGACATTGTTGTTGTTGTTGTTTATTTCACGTTGTTGTTGTTGTTGTTGTTTATTTCACGTTGTTGTTGTTGTTGTTGTTTTTGTTGTTTATTTGACGTTGTTGTTGTTGACGTTGTTGTTGTTGTTGTTTATTTGACGTTGTTTTTATTGTTGTTTATTTGACGTTGTTGTTGTTGTTGTTGTTGTTTATTTGACGTTGTTATTGTTGTTGTTTATTTGACGGTGTTGTTGTTGTTGTTGTTTATTTGACGTTGTTGTTGTTGTAGTTTATTTGACGTTGTTGTTGTTGACGTTGTTGTTGTTGTTTATTTGACGTTGTTGTTGTTGACGTTGTAGTTGTTGTTGTTGTTTATTTGACGTTGTTGTTGCTTATTTGACGTTGTTGTTGTTGTTGACGTTGTTGTTGTTGTTGTTGTTTATTTGACATTGTTGTTCTTGTTGTTGACGTGGTTGTTGTTGTTGTTTATTTGACGTTGTTGTTGTTGTTGTTGTTGTTGTTGTTTATTTGACGTTGTTGTTGTTGTTGTTGTTGATGTTTATTTGACGTTGTTATTGTTGTTGTTTATTTGATGTTGTTGTTGTTGACGTTGTTGTTGTTGTTGTTGTTGTTTATTTGACGTTATTGTTGTTGTTGACGTTGTTGTTGTTAGTGTTGTTTATTTGACGTTGTTGTTGTTGTTTATTTGACATTGTTGTTGTTGTTGTTGTTCATTTGACGTTGTTGTTGTTGTTGTTGACGTTGTTATTGTTGTTGTTTATTTGACGTCGTTGTTGTCGTTGTTTATTTGACGTTGTTGTTGTTGTTGTTGTTTTTGTTTTTTATTTTACGTTATTGTTGTTGTTGACGTTGTTGTTGTTGTTTATTTGACGTTGTTGTTGTTGTTTTTGTTGTTTATTTGATGTTGTTGATGTTGTTTATTTGACGTTGTTGTTGTTGTTGTTGTTGTTGTTTATTTGACGTTGTTGTTGTTGTTTATTTGACGGTGTTGTTGTTGTTGTTTATTTGACGTTGTTGCTGTTGTTGTTGTTTATTTGACGTTGTTGTTGTTGTTGTTGATGTTGTTGTTGTTGTTGTTTATTTGACGTTGTTGTTGTTGTTGTTGTTGACATAGTTGTTGTTGTTGTTTATTTGACGTTGTTGTTATTGTTGACGTTGTTGTTGTTTATTTGACGTTGTTGTTGTTCTTGTTGTTGTTTATTTGACGTTGTTGTTGTTGACGTTGTTGTTGTTGTTGTTTAATTGACGTTGTTGTTGTTGTTGACGTTGTTGTTGTTGTTGTTGTTGTTGTTGTTTATTTAACTTTGTTGTTGTTGTTGACGTTGTTGTTGTTGTTGTTTATTTGACGTTGTTATTGTTGACGTTGTTGTTGTTGTTGTTTATTTGACATTGTTGTTGTTGTTGTTGTTGACATTGTTGTGACATTGTTGTTGTTGTTTATTTGACTTTGTTGTTATTGTTGACACTGTTGTTGTTGACATTGTTGTTGTTGTTGTTTATTTGACGTTGTTGTTGTTGTTGTTGACGTTCTTATTGTTGTTGTTGTTATTTATTTGACAATTTTATTGTTGTTGACGTTGTTGTTGTTGTTGATGTTGTTGTTGTTATTTATTTGACGTTGTTGTTGTTGTTGTTGTTGTTTATTTGACGTTGTTTTTGTTGACGTTGTTGTTGTTGTTTATTTGACGTTGTTGTTGTTGATGTTGTTGTTGTTGTTGTTTATTTGACGTTGTTGTTGCTTATTTGACGTTGTTGTTGTTGTTGTTGACGTTGTTGTTGTTGTTGTTGTTTATTTGACATTGTTGTTGTTGTTGTTGACGTTGCTGTTGTTGTTGACGTTGTTGTTGATGTTGTTTATTTGACGTTGTTGTGGTTGTTGTTGTTTATTTGACGTTGTTGTTGTTGTTTTTGTTGTTTATTTGATGTTGTTGATGTTGTTTATTTGACGTTGTTGTTGTTGTTGTTTATTTGACGTTGTTGTTGTGGTTTTTTTGACATTGTTGTTGTTGTTGACGTTGTTGTTGTTGTTGTTGTTTATTTGACGTTGTTGTTGTTGTTGACGTTGTTGTTGTTGTTTATTTGACATTTTTGTTGTTGTTGACGTTGTTGTTATTTATTTGACGTTGTTGTTGTTGACGTTGTTGTTGTTGTTGTTGTTATTTATTTGACGTTGTTGTTGTTGTTGTTGTTTATTTGACATTGTTGTTGTTGTTGTTTATTTCACGTTGTTGTTGTTGTTGTTGTTTATTTCACGTTGTTGTTGTTGTTGTTGTTGTTTTTGTTGTTTATTTGACGTTGTTGTTGTTGACGTTGTTGTTGTTGTTGTTTATTTGACGTTGTTTTTATTGTTGTTTATTTGACGTTGTTGTTGTTGTTGTTGTTGTTTATTTGACGTTGTTATTGTTGTTGTTTATTTGACGGTGTTGTTGTTGTTGTTGTTTATTTGACGTTGTTGTTGTTGTAGTTTATTTGACGTTGTTGTTGTTGACGTTGTTGTTGTTGTTTATTTGACGTTGTTGTTGTTGACGTTGTAGTTGTTGTTGTTGTTTATTTGACGTTGTTGTTGCTTATTTGACGTTGTTGTTGTTGTTGACGTTGTTGTTGTTGTTGTTTATTTGACATTGTTGTTCTTGTTGTTGACGTGGTTGTTGTTGTTGTTTATTTGACGTTGTTGTTGTTGTTGTTGTTGTTGTTGTTTATTTGACGTTGTTGTTGTTGTTGTTGATGTTTATTTGACGTTGTTATTGTTGTTGTTTATTTGATGTTGTTGTTGTTGACGTTGTTGTTGTTGTTGTTGTTGTTTATTTGACGTTATTGTTGTTGTTGACGTTGTTGTTGTTAGTGTTGTTTATTTGACGTTGTTGTTGTTGTTTATTTGACATTGTTGTTGTTGTTGTTGTTCATTTGACGTTGTTGTTGTTGTTGTTGACGTTGTTATTGTTGTTGTTTATTTGACGTCGTTGTTGTCGTTGTTTATTTGACGTTGTTGTTGTTGTTGTTGTTTTTGTTTTTTATTTTACGTTATTGTTGTTGTTGACGTTGTTGTTGTTGTTTATTTGACGTTGTTGTTGTTGTTTTTGTTGTTTATTTGATGTTGTTGATGTTGTTTATTTGACGTTGTTGTTGTTGTTGTTGTTTATTTGACGTTGTTGTTGTTGTTTATTTGACGGTGTTGTTGTTGTTGTTTATTTGACGTTGTTGCTGTTGTTGTTGTTTATTTGACGTTGTTGTTGTTGTTGTTGATGTTGTTGTTGTTGTTGTTTATTTGACGTTGTTGTTGTTGTTGTTGACATAGTTGTTGTTGTTGTTTATTTGACGTTGTTGTTATTGTTGACGTTGTTGTTGTTTATTTGACGTTGTTGTTGTTCTTGTTGTTGTTTATTTGACGTTGTTGTTGTTGACGTTGTTGTTGTTGTTGTTTAATTGACGTTGTTGTTGTTGTTGACGTTGTTGTTGTTGTTGTTGTTGTTGTTGTTTATTTAACTTTGTTGTTGTTGTTGACGTTGTTGTTGTTGTTGTTTATTTGACGTTGTTATTGTTGACGTTGTTGTTGTTGTTGTTTATTTGACATTGTTGTTGTTGTTGTTGACATTGTTGTGACATTGTTGTTGTTGTTTATTTGACTTTGTTGTTATTGTTGACACTGTTGTTGTTGACATTGTTGTTGTTGTTGTTTATTTGACGTTGTTGTTGTTGTTGTTGACGTTCTTATTGTTGTTGTTGTTATTTATTTGACAATTTTATTGTTGTTGACGTTGTTGTTGTTGTTGATGTTGTTGTTGTTATTTATTTGACGTTGTTGTTGTTGTTGTTGTTGTTTATTTGACGTTGTTTTTGTTGACGTTGTTGTTGTTGTTTATTTGACGTTGTTGTTGTTGATGTTGTTGTTGTTGTTGTTTATTTGACGTTGTTGTTGCTTATTTGACGTTGTTGTTGTTGTTGTTGACGTTGTTGTTGTTGTTGTTGTTTATTTGACATTGTTGTTGTTGTTGTTGACGTTGCTGTTGTTGTTGACGTTGTTGTTGATGTTGTTTATTTGACGTTGTTGTGGTTGTTGTTGTTTATTTGACGTTGTTGTTGTTGTTTTTGTTGTTTATTTGATGTTGTTGATGTTGTTTATTTGACGTTGTTGTTGTTGTTGTTTATTTGACGTTGTTGTTGTTGTTTATTTGACGGTGTTGTTGTTGTTGTTTATTTGACGTTGTTGTTGTGGTTTTTTTGACATTGTTGTTGTTGTTGACGTTGTTGTTGTTGTTGTTGTTTATTTGACGTTGTTGTTGTTGTTGACGTTGTTGTTGTTGTTGTTTATTTGACATTGTTGTTGTTGTTGACGTTGTTGTTGTTTATTTGACGTTGTTGTTGTTGTTGACGTTGTTGTTGTTGTTGTTGTTATTTATTTGACGTTGTTGTTGTTGTTGTTGTTTATTTGACATTGTTGTTGTTGTTGTTTATTTGACGTTGTTGTTGTTGTTGTTTATTTCACGTTGTTGTTGTTGTTGTTGTTTTTGTTGTTTATTTGACGTTGTTATTGTTGTTGTTTATTTGACGGTGTTGTTGTTGTTGTTGTTTATTTGACGTTGTTGTTGTTGTTGTTGTTTATTTGACGTTGTTGTTGTTGACGTTGTTGTTGTTGTTTATTTGACGTTGTTGTTTTTGACGTTGTAGTTGTTGTTGTTGTTTATTTGACGTTGTTGTTGCTTATTTGACGTTGTTGTTGTTGTTGACGTTGTTGTTGTTGTTGTTGTTTATTTGACATTGTTGTTCTTGTTGTTGACGTGGTTGTTGTTGTTATTTATTTGACGTTGTTGTTGTTGTTGTTGTTGTTGTTGTTTATTTGACGTTGTTGTTGTTGTTGTTGATGTTTATTTGACGTTGTTATTGTTGTTGTTTATTTGATGTTGTTGTTGTTGACGTTGTTGTTGTTGTTGTTGTTTATTTGACGTTATTGTTGTTGTTGACGTTGTTGTTGTTGTTGTTTATTTGACGTTGTTGTTGTTGTTTATTTGACATTGCTGTTGTTGTTGTTGTTCATTTGACGTTGTTGTTGTTGTTGACGTTGTTATTGTTGTTATTTATTTGACGTCGTTGTTGTCGTTGTTTATTTGACGTTGTTGTTGTTGTTGTTGTTTTTGTTTTTTATTTTACGTTATTGTTGTTGTTGACGTTGTTGTTGTTGTTTATTTGACGTTGTTGTTGTTGTTTTTGTTGTTTATTTGATGTTGTTGATGTTGTTTATTTGACGTTGTTGTTGTTGTTGTTTATTTGACGTTGTTGTTGTTGTTTATTTGACGGTGTTGTTGTTGTTGTTTATTTGACGTTGTTGCTGTTGTTGTTGTTTATTTGACGTTGTTGTTGTTGTTGTTGATGTTGTTGTTGTTGTTGTTTATTTGACGTTGTTGTTGTTGTTGTTGACATAGTTGTTGTTGTTGTTTATTTGACGTTGTTGTTGTTTATTTGACGTTGTTGTTGTTCTTGTTGTTGTTTATTTGACGTTGTTGTTGTTGACGTTGTTGTTGTTGTTTAATTGACGTTGTTGTTGTTGTTGACGTTGTTGTTGTTGTTGTTGTTGTTGTTTATTTAACTTTGTTGTTGTTGTTGACGTTGTTGTTGTTGTTGTTTATTTGACGTTGTTATTGTTGACGTTGTTGTTGTTGTTGTTTATTTGACATTGTTGTTGTTGTTGTTGACATTGTTGTTGTTGTTTATTTGACTTTGTTGTTATTGTTGACACTGTTGTTGTTGACATTGTTGTTGTTGTTTATTTGACGTTGTTGTTGTTGTTGTTGACGTTCTTATTGTTGTTGTTGTTATTTTTTTGACAATTTTATTGTTGTTGACGTTGTTGTTGTTGTTGTTGATGTTGTTGTTGTTATTTATTTGACGTTGTTGTTGTTGTTGTTGTTGTTGTTTATTTGACGTTGTTTTTGTTGACGTTGTTGTTGTTGTTTATTTGACGTTGTTGTTGTTGATGTTGTTGTTGTTGTTGTTTATTTGACGTTGTTGTTGCTTATTTGACGTTGTTGTTGTTGTTGTTGACGTTGTTGTTGTTGTTGTTGTTGTTTATTTGACATTGTTGTTGTTGTTGTTGACGTTGCTGTTGTTGTTGACGTTGTTGTTGTTGTTGTTTATTTGACGTTGTTGTTGTTGTTGTTGTTTATTTGACGTTGTTGTTGTTGTTGTTGTTTATTTGACGTTGTTATTGTTGTTGTTTATTTGACGTTGTTGTTGACGTTGTTGTTGTTGTTGTTTATTTGACGTTGTTGTTGTTGTTTATTTGACATTGTTGTTGTTGTTGACGTTGTTGTTGTTGTTTATTTGACATTGTTGTTGTTGTTGACGTTGTTGTTGTTGTTGTTGTTGTTTATTTGACGTCGTTGTTGTTGTTGTTTATTTGACGTTGTTGTTGTTGTTTTTGTTTTTTATTTGACGTTGTTGTTGTTGTTGTTGTTGTTTTTGTTGTTTATTTGACGTAGATGTTGTTGTTGACGTTGTTGTTGTTGTTTATTTGACGTTGTTGTTGTTGTTTTTGTTGTTTATTTGACGTTGTTGTTGTTATTGTTTATTTGACGTTGTTATTGTTGTTTATTTGACGGTGTTGTTGTTGTTGTTTATTTGACGTCGTCGTTGTTGTTGTTGTTGTTTATTTGACGTTGTTGTTGTTGTTGACGTTGTTGTTGACGTTGTTGTTGTTGTTGTTTATTTGACGTTGTTGTTGTTGACATAGTTGTTGTTGTTGTTGTTTATTTGACGTTGTTGTTATTGTTGACGTTGTTGTTGTTTATTTGACGTTGTTGTTTAATAGACGTTGTTGTTGTTGTTGTTGTTGTTGACGTTGTTGTTGTTGTTGTTGTTTATGTAACTTTGTTGTTGTTGTTGACGTTGTTGTTGTTGTTGACGTTGTTGTTGTTGTTGTCATTTATTTGACGTTGGTGTTGTTAACGTTGTTGTTGTTGTTGTTTATTTGACATTGTTGTTGTTGTTGACGGTGTTGTTGTTGTTGTTGACATTGTTGTTGTTGTTGTTTATTTGACTTTGTTGTTGTTGTTGACGTTGTTGTTGTTGTTGACGTTGTTGTTGTTGTTTATTTGACGTTGTTGTTGTTATTGTTGACGTTGTTGCTGTTGTTGTTTATTTGACAATTTTGTTGTTGTTGACGGTGTTGTTGTTGTTGATGATGTTGTTGTTTATATTTATTTGACTTTGCTGTTGTTGTTGTTGTTTATTCGACGTTGTTATTGTTATTTATTTGACATTGTTGTTGTTGTTTATTTGACGTTGTTGTTGTTGACGTTGTTGTTGTTGTTGTTATTTATTTGACGTTGTTATTGTTTATTTAACGTTGTTGTTGTTGATTATTTGACGTTGTTGTTGTTGTTGTTTATTTGACGTTGTTGTTGTTTTTGACGTTGTTATTGTTATTGTTGTTGTTATTTATTTGACAATTTTGTTGTTGTTGACGGTGTTGTTGTTGTTGATGTTGTTGTTGTTATTTATTTGACGTTATTGTTGTTGTTGTTTATTTGACGTTGTTGTTGTTGACGTTGTTGTTGTTGGTTATTTGATGTTGTTGTTGTTGATGTTGTTGTTGTTGTTGTTGTTGTTGTTTATTTGACGTCGTTGTTGTCGTTGTTTATTTGACGTTGTTGTTGTTGTTGTTGTTTTTGTTTTTTATTTTACGTTATTGTTGTTGTTGACGTTGTTGTTGTTATTTATTTGACGTTGTTGTTGTTTTTGTTGTTTATTTGATGTTGTTGATGTTGTTTATTTGACGTTGTTGTTGTTGTTGTTTATTTGACGTTGTTGTTGTTGTTTATTTTACGGTGTTGTTGTTGTTGTTTATTTGACGTTGTTGTTGTGGTTTTTTTGACATTGTTGCTGTTGTTGACGTTGTTGTTGTTGTTGTTGTTTATTTGACGTTGTTGTTGTTGTTGACGTTGTTGTTGTTGTTTATTTGACATTGTTGTTGTTGTTGACGTTGTTGTTGTTTATTTGACGTTGTTGTTGTTGTTGACGTTGTTGTTGTTGTTGTTATTTATTTGACGTTGTTGTTGTTGTTGTTGTTTATTTGACATTGTTGTTGTTGTTGTTTATTTGACGTTGTTGTTGTTGTTGTTTATTTCACGTTGTTGTTGTTGTTGTTGTTGTTTTTGTTGTTTATTTGACGTTGTTGTTGTTGACGTTGTTGTTGTTGTTGTTTATTTGACGTTGTTTTTATTGTTGTTTATTTGACGTTGTTGTTGTTGTTGTTGTTGTTTATTTGACGTTGTTATTGTTGTTGTTTATTTGACGGTGTTGTTGTTGTTGTTGTTGTTTATTTGACGTTGTTGTTGTTGTTGTTTATTTGACGTTGTTGTTGTTGACGTTGTTGTTGTTGTTTATTTGACGTTGTTGTTGTTGACGTTGTAGTTGTTGTTGTTGTTTATTTGACGTTGTTGTTGCTTATTTGACGTTGTTGTTGTTGTTGACGTTGTTGTTGTTGTTGTTGTTTATTTGACATTGTTGTTCTTGTTGTTGACGTGGTTGTTGTTGTTGTTTATTTGACGTTGTTGTTGTTGTTGTTGTTGTTGTTGTTTATTTGACGTTGTTGTTGTTGTTGTTGATGTTTATTTGACGTTGTTATTGTTGTTGTTTATTTGATGTTGTTTTTGTTGACGTTGTTGTTGTTGTTGTTGTTTATTTGACGTTATTGTTGTTGTTGACGTTGTTGTTGTTGTTGTTGTTTATTTGACGTTGTTGTTGTTGTTTATTTGACATTGTTGTTGTTGTTGTTGTTGTTCATTTGACGTTGTTGTTGTTGTTGTTGACGTTGTTATTGTTGTTGTTTATTTGACGTCGTTGTTGTCGTTGTTTATTTGACGTTGTTGTTGTTGTTGTTGTTTTTGTTTTTTATTTTACGTTTTTGTTGTTGTTGACGTTGTTGTTGTTGTTTATTTGACGTTGTTGTTGTTGTTTTTGTTGTTTATTTGATGTTGTTGATGTTGTTTATTTGACGTTGTTGTTGTTGTTGTTTATTTGACGTTGTTGTTGTTGTTTATTTGACGGTGTTGTTGTTGTTTATTTGACGTTGTTGTTGTTGTTTTTGTTGTTTATTTGACGTTGTTGTTGTTGTTGTTTATTTGACGTTGTTATTGTTGTTTATTTGATGGTGTTGTTGTTGTTGTTTATTTGACGTCGTCGTTGTTGTTGTTGTTGTTTATTTGACGTTGTTGTTGTTGTTGACGTTGTTGTTGACGTTGTTGTTGTTGTTGTTTATTTGACGTTGTTGTTGTTGACATAGTTGTTGTTGTTGTTGTTTATTTGACGTTGTTGTTATTGTTGACGTTGTTGTTGTTTATTTGACGTTGTTGTTTAATAGACGTTGTTGTTGTTGTTGTTGTTGTTGTTGACGTTGTTGTTGTTGTTGTTGTTTATGTAACTTTGTTGTTGTTGTTGACGTTGTTGTTGTTGTTGACGTTGTTGTTGTTGTCATTTATTTGACGTTGGTGTTGTTAACGTTGTTGTTGTTGTTGTTTATTTGACATTGTTGTTGTTGTTGACGGTGTTGTTGTTGTTGTTGACATTGTTGTTGTTGTTGTTTATTTGACTTTGTTGTTGTTGTTGACGTTGTTGTTGTTGTTGACGTTGTTGTTGTTGTTTATTTGACGTTGTTGTTGTTATTGTTGACGTTGTTGCTGTTGTTGTTTATTTGACAATTTTGTTGTTGTTGACGGTGTTGTTGTTGTTGATGATGTTGTTGTTTATATTTATTTGACTTTGCTGTTGTTGTTGTTGTTTATTCGACGTTGTTATTGTTATTTATTTGACATTGTTGTTGTTGTTTATTTGACGTTGTTGTTGTTGACGTTGTTGTTGTTGTTGTTATTTATTTGACGTTGTTATTGTTTATTTAACGTTGTTGTTGTTGATTATTTGACGTTGTTGTTGTTGTTGTTTATTTGACGTTGTTGTTGTTTTTGACGTTGTTATTGTTATTGTTGTTGTTATTTATTTGACAATTTTGTTGTTGTTGACGGTGTTGTTGTTGTTGATGTTGTTGTTGTTATTTATTTGACGTTATTGTTGTTGTTGTTTATTTGACGTTGTTGTTGTTGACGTTGTTGTTGTTGGTTATTTGATGTTGTTGTTGTTGATGTTGTTGTTGTTGTTGTTGTTGTTGTTTATTTGACGTCGTTATTGTCGTTGTTTATTTGACGTTGTTGTTGTTGTTGTTGTTTTTGTTTTTTATTTTACGTTATTGTTGTTGTTGACGTTGTTGTTGTTATTTATTTGACGTTGTTGTTGTTTTTGTTGTTTATTTGATGTTGTTGATGTTGTTTATTTGACGTTGTTGTTGTTGTTGTTTATTTGACGTTGTTGTTGTTGTTTATTTTACGGTGTTGTTGTTGTTGTTTATTTGACGTTGTTGTTGTGGTTTTTTTGACATTGTTGCTGTTGTTGACGTTGTTGTTGTTGTTGTTGTTTATTTGACGTTGTTGTTGTTGTTGACGTTGTTGTTGTTGTTTATTTGACATTGTTGTTGTTGTTGACGTTGTTGTTGTTTATTTGACGTTGTTGTTGTTGTTGACGTTGTTGTTGTTGTTGTTATTTATTTGACGTTGTTGTTGTTGTTGTTGTTTATTTGACATTGTTGTTGTTGTTGTTTATTTGACGTTGTTGTTGTTGTTGTTTATTTCACGTTGTTGTTGTTGTTGTTGTTGTTTTTGTTGTTTATTTGACGTTGTTGTTGTTGACGTTGTTGTTGTTGTTGTTTATTTGACGTTGTTTTTATTGTTGTTTATTTGACGTTGTTGTTGTTGTTGTTGTTGTTTATTTGACGTTGTTATTGTTGTTGTTTATTTGACGGTGTTGTTGTTGTTGTTGTTGTTTATTTGACGTTGTTGTTGTTGTTGTTTATTTGACGTTGTTGTTGTTGACGTTGTTGTTGTTGTTTATTTGACGTTGTTGTTGTTGACGTTGTAGTTGTTGTTGTTGTTTATTTGACGTTGTTGTTGCTTATTTGACGTTGTTGTTGTTGTTGACGTTGTTGTTGTTGTTGTTGTTTATTTGACATTGTTGTTCTTGTTGTTGACGTGGTTGTTGTTGTTGTTTATTTGACGTTGTTGTTGTTGTTGTTGTTGTTGTTTATTTGACGTTGTTGTTGTTGTTGTTGATGTTTATTTGACGTTGTTATTGTTGTTGTTTATTTGATGTTGTTTTTGTTGACGTTGTTGTTGTTGTTGTTGTTTATTTGACGTTATTGTTGTTGTTGACGTTGTTGTTGTTGTTGTTGTTTATTTGACGTTGTTGTTGTTGTTTATTTGACATTGTTGTTGTTGTTGTTGTTCATTTGACGTTGTTGTTGTTGTTGTTGACGTTGTTATTGTTGTTGTTTATTTGACGTCGTTGTTGTCGTTGTTTATTTGACGTTGTTGTTGTTGTTGTTGTTTTTGTTTTTTATTTTACGTTTTTGTTGTTGTTGACGTTGTTGTTGTTGTTTATTTGACGTTGTTGTTGTTGTTTTTGTTGTTTATTTGATGTTGTTGATGTTGTTTATTTGACGTTGTTGTTGTTGTTGTTTATTTGACGTTGTTGTTGTTGTTTATTTGACGGTGTTGTTGTTGTTGTTTATTTGACGTTGTTGCTGTTGTTGTTGTTTATTTGACGTTGTTGTTGTTGTTGTTGATGTTGTTGTTGTTGTTTATTTGACGTTGTTGTTGTTGTTGTTGACATAGTTGTTGTTGTTGTTTATTTGACGTTGTTGTTATTGTTGACGTTGTTGTTGTTTATTTGACGTTGTTGTTGTTCTTGTTGTTGTTTATTTGACGTTGTTGTTGTTGACGTTGTTGTTGTTGTTGTTTAATTGACATTGTTGTTGTTGTTGACGTTGTTGTTGTTGTTGTTGTTGTTTATTTAACTTTGTTGTTGTTGTTGACGTTGTTGTTGTTGTTGTTTATTTGACGTTGTTATTGTTGACGTTGTTGTTGTTGTTTTTTATTTGACATTGTTGTTGTTGTTGTTGTTGACATTGTTGTTGACATTGTTGTTGTTGTTTATTTGACTTTGTTGTTATTGTTGACACTGTTGTTGTTGACGTTGTTGTTGTTGTTTATTTGACGTTGTTGTTGTTGTTGACGTTGTTATTGTTGTTGTTGTTATTTATTTGACAATTTTATTGTTGTTGACGTTGTTGTTGTTGTTGTTGATGTTGTTGTTGTTATTTATTTGACGTTGTTGTTGTTGTTGTTGTTTAATTGACGTTGTTTTTGTTGACGTTGTTGTTGTTGTTTATTTGACGTTGTTGTTGTTGATGTTGTTGTTGTTGTTGTTTATTTGACGTTGTTGTTGCTTATTTGACGTTGTTGTTGTTGTTGTTGACGTTGTTGTTGTTGTTGTTGTTGTTTATTTGACATTGTTGTTGTTGTTGTTGACATTGCTGTTGTTGTTGACGTTGTTGTTGTTGTTG
>OX451738.1:470190750-470195750 GCA_948472305.1 Vicia faba
TTGACATTGTTGTTGTTGTTGACGTTGTTGTTGTTGTTTATTTGACATTGTTGTTGTTGTTGACGTTGTTGTTGTTGTTGTTTATTTGACGTCGTTGTTGACGTTGTTGTTGTTGTTGTTGTTTTTGTTTTTTATTTGACGTTGTTGTTGTTGTTGTTGTTTTTGTTGTTTATTTGACGTAGATGTTGTTGTTGAGGTTGTTGTTGTTGTTTATTTGACGTTGTTGTTGTTGTTTTTGTTGTTTATTTGACGTTGTTGTTGTTGTTGTTTATTTGACGTTGTTGTTGTTGTTTATTTGACGGTGTTGTTGTTGTTGTTTATTTGACGTCGTCGTTGTTGTTGTTGTTGTTGTTTATTTGACGTTGTTGTTGTTGTTGACGTTGTTGTTGACGTTGTTGTTGTTGTTGTTTATTTGACGTTGTTGTTGTTGACATAGTTGTTGTTGTTGTTGTTTATTTGACGTTGTTGTTATTGTTGACGTTGTTGTTGTTTATTTGACGTTGTTGTTTAATAGACGTTGTTGTTGTTGTTGTTGTTGACGTTGTTGTTGTTGTTGTTGTTTATGTAACTTTGTTGTTGTTGTTGACGTTGTTGTTGTTGTTGACGTTGTTGTTGTTGTCATTTATTTGACGTTGGTGTTGTTAACGTTGTTGTTGTTGGTGTTTATTTGACATTGTTGTTGTTGTTGACGGTGTTGTTGTTGTTGTTGACATTGTTGTTGTTGTTGTTTATTTGACTTTGTTGTTGTTGTTGACGTTGTTGTTGTTGTTGACGTTGTTGTTGTTGTTTATTTGACGTTGTTGTTGTTATTGTTGACGTTGTTGCTGTTGTTGTTTATTTGACAATTTTGTTGTTGTTGACGGTGTTGTTGTTGTTGATGATGTTGTTGTTTATATTTATTTGACTTTGCTGTTGTTGTTGTTGTTTATTCGACGTTGTTATTGTTATTTATTTGACATTGTTGTTGTTGTTTATTTGACGTTGTTGTTGTTGACGTTGTTGTTGTTGTTGTTATTTATTTGACGTTGTTATTGTTTATTTAACGTTGTTGTTGTTGATTATTTGACGTTGTTGTTGTTGTTGTTTATTTGACGTTGTTGTTGTTTTTGACGTTGTTATTGTTATTGTTGTTGTTATTTATTTGACAATTTTGTTGTCGTTGACGGTGTTGTTGTTGTTGATGTTGTTGTTGTTATTTATTTGACGTTATTGTTGTTGTTGTTTATTTGACGTTGTTGTTGTTGACGTTGTTGTTGTTGGTTATTTGATGTTGTTGTTGATGTTGTTGTTGTTGTTGTTGTTGTTGTTGTTGTTTATTTGACGTTGTTGTTGCTTATTTGACGTTGTTGTTGTTGTTGTTGTTTATTTGACATTGTTGTTGTTGTTGTTGTTTATTTGACGTTGTTGTTGTTGTTGTTGTTTATTTGACGTTGTTGTTGATGTTGTTGTTGTTGTTTTTGTTGTTTATTTGACATTTTTGTTGTTGTTGACGTTGTTGTTGTTGTTTATTTGACGTTGTTGTTGTTGTTGTTTATTTGACGTTGTTTTTATTGTTGTTTATTTGACGTTGTTGTTGTTGTTGTTGTTATTTATTTGACGTTGTTGTTGTTGTTGTTGTTTATTTGACGGTGTTGTTGTTGTTGTTGTTTATTTGACGTTGTTGTTGTTGTTGTTGTTGTTTATTTGACGTTGTTGTTGTTGACGTTGTTGTTGTTGTATTTTATTTGACGTTGTTGTTGTTGACGTTGTAGTTGTTGTTGTTGTTTATTTGACGTTGTTGTTGCTTATTTGACGTTGTTGTTGTCGTTGACGTTGTTGTTGTTGTTGTTGTTGTTTATTTGACATTGTTGTTGTTGTTGTTGACGTGGTTGTTATTGTTGTTTATTTGACGTTGTTGTTGTTGTTGTTGTTGTTGTTGTTGTATATTTGACGTTGTTGTTGTTGTTGTTGATGTTTATTTGACGTTGTTATTGTTGTTGTTTATTTGACGTTGTTGTTGTTGACGTTGTTGTTGTTGTTGTTGTTGTTTATTTGACGTTGTTGTTGTTGTTGTTGACGTTGTTGTTGTTGTTGTTGTTGTTGTTTATTTGACGTTGTTGTTGTTGTTTATTTGACATTGTTGTTGTTGTTGTTGTTCATTTGACGTTGTTGTTGTTGTTGACGTTGTTGTGGTTGTTGTTTATTTGACGTCGTTGTTGTTGTTGTTTATTTGACGTTGTTCTTGTTGTTGTTTTTGTTGTTTATTTGACGTTATTATTGTTGTTGTTGTTTATTTGACGTTGTTGTTGTTGTTTTTATTGTTTATTTGACGTTGTTGTTGTTGTTTATTTGACGTTGTTGTTGTTGTTTATTTGACGGTGTTGTTGTTGTTGTTTATTTGACGTTGTTGCTGTTGTTGTTGTTTATTTGACGTTGTTGTTGTTGTTTTTGATGTTGTTATTGTTGTTGTTTATTTGACGTTGTTGTTGTTGTTGACATAGTTGTTGTTGTTGTTTATTTGACGTTGTTGTTATTGTTGACGTTGTTATTGTTTATTTGACGTTGTTGTTGTTGATTATTTGACGTTGTTGTTGTTGTTGTTTATTTGACGTTGTTGTTGTTTTTGACGTTGTTATTGTTGTTGTTGTTGTTATTTATTTGACAATTTTGTTGTTGTTGACGATGTTGTTGTTGTTGTTGATGTTGTTGTTGTTATTTATTTGACGTTATTGTTGTTGTTGTTTATTTGACGTTGTTGTTGTTGACGTTGTTGTTGTTGGTTATTTGATGTTGTTGTTGTTGATGTTGTTGTTGTTGTTGTTGTTGTTGTTCTTGTTGTTGTTTATTTGACGTTGTTGTTGCTTATTTAACGTTGTTGTTGTTGTTGTTGTTTATTTGACATTGTTGTTGTTGTTGTTTTTTATTTGACGTTGTTGTTGTTGTTGTTGTTTATTTCACGTTGTTGTTGTTATTGTTGTTTTTGTTGTTTATTTGACGTTTTTGTTGTTGTTGACGTTGTTGTTGTTGTTTATTTGACGTTGTTGTTGTTGTTGTTGTTTATTTGACGTTGTTTTTATTGTTGTTTATTTGACGTTGTTGTTGTTGTTGTTGTTTATTTGACGTTGTTGTTGTTGTTGTTGTTTATTTGACGGTGTTGTTGTTGTTGTTGTTTATTTGACGTTGTTGTTGTTGTTGTTGTTTATTTGACGTTGTTGTTGTTGACGTTGTTGTTGTTGTTGTTTATTTGACGTTGTTGTTGTTGACGTTGTAGTTGTTGTTGTTGTTTATTTGACGTTGTTGTTGCTTATTTGACGTTGTTGTTGTTGTTGACGTTGTTGTTGTTGTTGTTGTTTATTTGACATTGTTGTTGTTGTTGTTGACGTGGTTGTTGTTGTTGTTTATTTGACGTTGTTGTTGTTGTTGTTGTTGTTGTTGTTGTTTATTTGACGTTGTTGTTGTTGTTGAGGTTGTTGTTGTTGTTGTTTATTTAACTTTGTTGTTGTTGTTGACGTTGTTGTTGTTGTTGTTTACTTGACGTTGTTATTGTTGACGTTGTTGTTGTTGTTGTTTATTTGACATTGTTGTTGTTGTTGTTGTTGACATTGTTGTTGACATTGTTGTTGTTGTTTATTTGACTTTGTTGTTATTGTTGACACTGTTGTTGTTGACGTTGTTGTTGTTGTTTATTTGACGTTGTTGTTGTTGTTGTTGACGTTGTTATTGTTGTTGTTGTTATTTATTTGACAATTTTATTGTTGTTGACGGTGTTGTTGTTGTTGTTGATGTTGTTGTTGTTATTTATTTGACGTTGTTGTTGTTGTTGTTGTTTATTTGACGTTGTTTTTGTTGACGTTGTTGTTGTTGTTTATTTGACGTTGTTGTTGTTGATGTTGTTGTTGTTGTTGTTGTTTATTTGACGTTGTTGTTGCTTATTTGACGTTGTTGTTGTTGTTGACGTTGTTGTTGTTGTTGTTGTTTATTTGACATTGTTGTTGTTGTTGTTGACGTTGTTGTTGTTGTTGACGTTGTTGTTGTTGTTGTTTATTTGACGTTGTTATTGTTGTTGTTGTTTATTTGACGTTGTTGTTGTTGTTGTTGTTGTTTATTTGACGTTGTTATTGTTGTTGTTTATTTGACGTTGTTGTTGACGTTGTTGTTGTTGTTGTTTATTTGACGTTGTTGTTGTTGTTTATTTGACATTGTTGTTGGTGTTGACGTTGTTGTTGTTGTTATTTATTTGACATTGTTGTTGTTGTTGACGTTGTTGTTGTTGTTGTTTATTTGACGTCGTTGTTGTTGTTGTTTATTTGACGTTGTTGTTCTTGTTTTTGTTTTTTATTTGACGTTGTTGTTGTTGTTGTTGTTTTTGTTGTTTATTTGACGTAGATGTTGTTGTTGACGTTGTTGTTGTTGTTTATTTGACGTTGTTGTTGTTGTTTTTGTTGTTTATTTGACGTTGTTGTTGTTGTTGTTTATTTGACATTGTTGTTGTTGTTGTTTATTTGACGTTGTTGTTGTTGTTTATTTGACGGTGTTGTTGTTGTTGTTTATTTGACGTCGTTGTTGTTGTTGTTGTTGTTTATTTGACGTTGTTGTTGTTGTTGACGTTGTTGTTGACGTTGTTGTTGTTGTTGTTTATTTGACGTTGTTGTTGTTGACATAGTTGTTGTTGTTGTTATTTATTTGACGTTGTTGTTATTGTTGACGTTGTTGTTGTTTATTTGACGTTGTTGTTTAATAGACGTTGTTGTTGTTGTTGTTGACGTTGTTGTTGTTGTTGTTTATGTAACTTTGTTGTTGTTGTTGACGTTGTTGTTGTTGTTGACGTTGTTGTTGTTGTCATTTATTTGACGTTGGTGTTGTTAACGTTGTTGTTGTTGTTGTTTATTTGACATTGTTGTTGTTGTTGACGGTGTTGTTGTTGTTGTTGACATTGTTGTTGTTGTTGTTTATTTGACTTCGTTGTTGTTGTTGACGTTGTTGTTGTTGTTGACGTTGTTGTTGTTGTTTATTTGACGTTG
>OX451738.1:470198250-470205750 GCA_948472305.1 Vicia faba
TGTTTATTTGACGTTGTTGTTGTTGACGTTGTTGTTGTTGTTGGTTATTTGATGTTGTTGTTGTTGATGTTGTTGTTGTTGTTGTTGTTGTTGTTTATTTGACGTTGTTGTTGCTTATTTGACGTTGTTGTTGTTTTTGTTGTTTATTTGACGTTGTTGTTGTTGTTGACGTTGTTGTTGTTGTTTATTTGACGTTGTTGTTGTTGTTGTTTATTTGACGTTGTTTTTATTGTTGTTTATTTGACGTTGTTGTTGTTGTTGTTTATTTGACGTTGTTGTTGTTGTTTATTTGACGGTGTTGTTGTTGTTGTTGTTTATTTGACGTTGTTGTTGTTTATTTGACGTTGTTGTTGTTGACGTTGTTGTTGTTGTTGTTTATTTGATGTTGTTGTTGTTGACGTTGTAGTTGTTGTTGTTGTTTATTTGACGTTGTTGTTGCTTATTTGACGTTGTTGTTGTTGTTGTTTATTTGACATTGTTGTTGTTGTTGACGTGGTTGTTGTTGTTGTTGTTTATTTGACGTTGTTGTTGTTGTTGTTGTTGTTGTTGTTTATTTGACGTTGTTGTTGTTGTTGTTGATGTTTATTTGACGTTGTTATTGTTGTTGTTTATTTGACGTTGTTGTTGTTGTTGTTGTTGTTGTTTATTTGACGTTGTTGTTGTTGTTGTTGTTGTTTATTTGACGTTGTTGTTGTTGTTGACGTTGTTGTTGTTGTTGTTTATTTGACGTTGTTGTTGTTGTTTATTTGACATTGTTGTTGTTGTTGTTGTTGTTCATTTGACGTTGTTGTTGTTGTTGTTGACGTTGTTGTGGTTGTTGTTTATTTGACGTCGTTGTTGTTGTTGTTTATTTGACGTTGTTGTTGTTGTTGTTGTTTTTGTTGTTTATTTGACGTTATTGTTGTTGTTGTTGTTGTTTATTTGACGTTGTTGTTGTTGTTTTTATTGTCTATTTGACGTTGTTGTTGTTGTTGTTTATTTGACGTTGTTGTTGTTATTGTTGTTTATTTGACGTTGTTGTTGTTGTTTATTTGACGGTGTTGTTGTTGTTTATTTGACGTTGTTGCTGTTGTTGTTGTATATTTGACGTTGTTGTTGTTGTTGTTGTTGATGTTGTTGATGTTGTTGTTGTTGTTGTTTATTTAACGTTGTTGTTGTTGTTGACATAGTTGTTGTTGTTGTTTATTTGACGTTGTTGTTATTGTTGACGTTGTTGTTGTTTATTTGACGTTGTTGTTGTTCTTGTTGTTGTTTATTTGACGTTGTTGTTGTTGACGTTGTTGTTGTTGTTGTTTAATTGACGTTGTTATTGTTGTTGACGTTGTTGTTGTTGTTGTTTATTTAACTTTGTTGTTGTTGTTGACGTTGTTGTTGTTGTTGTTGTTTATTTGACGTTGTTCTTGTTGACGTTGTTGTTGTTGTTGTTGTTGTTGTTTATTTGACATTGTTGTTGTTGTTGTTGTTGACATTGTTGTTGTTGTTTATTTGACTTTGTTGTTATTGTTGACACTGTTGTTGTTGACGTTGTTGTTGTTGTTTATTTGACGTTGTTGTTGTTGTTGTTGACGTTGTTATTGTTGTTGTTGTTATTTATTTGACAATTTTGTTGTTGTTGACGGTGTTGTTGTTGTTGTTGATGTTGTTGTTGTTATTTATTTGACGTTGTTGTTGTTGTTGTTTATTTGACGTTGTTGTTGTTGACGTTGTTGTTGTTGTTTATTTGACGTTGTTGTTGTTGATGTTGTTGTTGTTGTTGTTTATTTGACGTTGTTGTTGCTTATTTGACGTTGTTGTTGTTGTTGACGTTGTTGTTGTTGTTGTTGTTGTTTATTTGACATTGTTGTTGTTGTTGTTGACGTTGTTGTTGTTGTTGACGTTGTTGTTGTTGTTTATTTGACGTTGTTGTTGTTGTTGATGATTTTGTTGTTGTTGTTTATTTGACGTTGTTGTTGTTGTTTATTTGACATTGTTGTTGTTGTTATTGTTCATTTGACGTTGTTGTTGTTGTTGTTGACGTTGTTGTTGTTGTTGTTTATTTGACATCGTTGTTGTCGTTGTTTATTTGACGTTGTTGTTGTTGTTGTTGTTTTTGTTGTTTATTTGACGTTATTGTTGTTGTTGTTGTTGTTTATTTGACGTTGTTGTTGTTGTTTTTGTTGTTTATTTGATGTTGTTGTTGTTGTTTATTTGACGTTGTTGTTGTTGTTGTTTATTTGACGTTGTTGTTGTTGATTATTTGACGGTGTTGTTGTTGTTGTTTATTTGACGTTGTTGCTGTTGTTGTTGTTTATTTGACGTTGTTGTTGTTGTTTTTATTGTCTATTTGACGTTGTTGTTGTTGTTTATTTGACGTTGTTGTTGTTATTGTTGTTTATTTGACGTTGTTGTTGTTGTTTATTTGACGGTGTTGTTGTTGTTTATTTGACGTTGTTGCTGTTGTTGTTGTATATTTGACGTTGTTGTTGTTGTTGTTGTTGATGTTGTTGATGTTGTTGTTGTTGTTGTTTATTTAACGTTGTTGTTGTTGTTGACATAGTTGTTGTTGTTGTTTATTTGACGTTGTTGTTATTGTTGACGTTGTTGTTGTTTATTTGACGTTGTTGTTGTTCTTGTTGTTGTTTATTTGACGTTGTTGTTGTTGACGTTGTTGTTGTTGTTGTTTAATTGACGTTGTTATTGTTGTTGACGTTGTTGTTGTTGTTGTTTATTTAACTTTGTTGTTGTTGTTGACGTTGTTGTTGTTGTTGTTGTTTATTTGACGTTGTTCTTGTTGACGTTGTTGTTGTTGTTGTTGTTGTTGTTGTTTATTTGACATTGTTGTTGTTGTTGTTGTTGACATTGTTGTTGTTGTTTATTTGACTTTGTTGTTATTGTTGACACTGTTGTTGTTGACGTTGTTGTTGTTGTTTATTTGACGTTGTTGTTGTTGTTGTTGACGTTGTTATTGTTGTTGTTGTTATTTATTTGACAATTTTGTTGTTGTTGACGGTGTTGTTGTTGTTGTTGATGTTGTTGTTGTTATTTATTTGACGTTGTTGTTGTTGTTGTTTATTTGACGTTGTTGTTGTTGACGTTGTTGTTGTTGTTTATTTGACGTTGTTGTTGTTGATGTTGTTGTTGTTGTTGTTTATTTGACGTTGTTGTTGCTTATTTGACGTTGTTGTTGTTGTTGACGTTGTTGTTGTTGTTGTTGTTGTTTATTTGACATTGTTGTTGTTGTTGTTGACGTTGTTGTTGTTGTTGACGTTGTTGTTGTTGTTTATTTGACGTTGTTGTTGTTGTTGATGATTTTGTTGTTGTTGTTTATTTGACGTTGTTGTTGTTGTTTATTTGACATTGTTGTTGTTGTTATTGTTCATTTGACGTTGTTGTTGTTGTTGTTGACGTTGTTGTTGTTGTTGTTTATTTGACGTCGTTGTTGTCGTTGTTTATTTGACGTTGTTGTTGTTGTTGTTGTTTTTGTTGTTTATTTGACGTTATTGTTGTTGTTGTTGTTGTTTATTTGACGTTGTTGTTGTTGTTTTTGTTGTTTATTTGATGTTGTTGTTGTTGTTTATTTGACGTTGTTGTTGTTGTTGTTTATTTGACGTTGTTGTTGTTGATTATTTGACGGTGTTGTTGTTGTTGTTTATTTGACGTTGTTGCTGTTGTTGTTGTTTATTTGACGTTGTTGTTGTTGTTGTTGATGTTGTTGTTGTTGTTTATTTGACGTTGTTGTTGTTGTTGTTGACATAGCTGTTGTTGTTGTTTATTTGACGTTGTTGTTATTGTTGACGTTGTTGTTGTTTATTTGACGTTGTTGTTGTTCTTGTTGTTGTTTATTTGACGTTGTTGTTGTTGACGTTGTTGTTGTTGTTGTTTAATTGACGTTGTTGTTGTTGTTGTTGTTGTTGTTGTTGTTTATTTAACTTTGTTGTTTTTGTTGACGTTGTTGTTGTTGTTGTTGTTTATTTGACGTTGTTATTGTTGACGTTGTTGTTGTTGTTTATTTGACATTGTTGTTGTTGTTGTTGACATTGTTGTTGACATTGTTGTTGACATTGTTGTTGTTGTTTATTTGACTTTGTTGTTATTGTTGACACTGTTGTTGTTGACGTTGTTGTTGTTGTTTATTTGACGTTGTTGTTGTTGTTGTTGACGTTGTTATTGTTGTTGTTGTTATTTATTTGACAATTTTATTGTTGTTGACGGTGTTGTTGTTGTTGTTGATGTTGTTGTTGTTATTTATTTGACGTTGTTGTTGTTGTTGTTGTTGTTGTTTATTTGACGTTGTTTTTGTTGACGTTGTTGTTGTTGTTTATTTGACGTTGTTGTTGTTGATGTTGTTGTTGTTGTTTATTTGACGTTGTTGTTGCTTATTTGACGTTGTTGTTGTTGTTGACGTTGTTGTTGTTGTTGTTGTTTATTTGACATTGTTGTTGTTGTTGTTGACGTTGTTGTTGTTGTTGACGTTGTTGTTGTTGTTGTTGACGTTGTTGTTGTTGTTGTTTATTTGACGTTGTTGTTGTTGTTGTTGTTTATTTGACGTTGTTGTTGTTGTTTATTTGACGTTGTTATTGTTGTTGTTTATTTAACGTTGTTGTTGACGTTGTTGTTGTTGTTGTTTATTTGACGTTGTTGTTGTTGTTTATTAGACATTGTTGTTGTTGTTGACGTTGTTGTTGTTGTTTATTTGACATTGTTGTTGTTGTTGTTGTTTATTTGACGTCGTTGTTGTTGTTGTTTATTTGACGTTGTTGTTGTTGTTTTTGTTTTTTATTTGACGTTGTTGTTGTTGTTGTTGTTGTTGTTGTTTTTGTTGTTTATTTGACGTAGATGTTGTTGTTGACGTTGTTGTTGTTGTTTATTTGACGTTGTTGTTGTTGTTTTTGTTGTTTATTTGACGTTGTTGTTGTTGTTGTTTATTTGACGTTGTTGTTGTTGTTGTTGTTTATTTGACGTTGTTGTTGTTGTTGTTGTTTATTTGGCGTTGTTGTTGTTGTTTATTTGACGTTGTTGTTGTTGTTGTTTATTTAACGTCGTTGTTGTTGTTGTTGTTGTTTATTTGACGTTGTTGTTGTTGTTGACGTTGTTGTTGTTGTTGTTTATTTGACGTTGTTGTTGTTGACATAGTTGTTGTTGTTGTTTATTTGACGTTGCTGTTATTGTTGACGTTGTTGTTGTTTATTTGACGTTGTTGTTTAATAGACATTGTTGTTGTTGTTGACGTTGTTGTTGTTGTTGTTTATGTAACTTTGTTGTTGTTGTTGTTGACGTTGTTGTTGTTGTTGACGTTGTTGTTGTTGTCATTTATTTGACGTTGGTGTTGTTAACGTTGTTGTTGTTGTTGTTTATTTGACATTGTTGTTGTTGTTGACGGTGTTGTTGTTGTTGTTGACATTGTTGTTGTTGTTGTTTATTTGACTTTGTTGTTGTTGTTGACGTTGTTGTTGTTGTTGACGTTGTTGTTGTTGTTTATTTGACGTTGTTGTTGTTGTTGTTGACGTTGTTGTTGTTGTTGTTTATTTGACAATTTTGTTGTTGTTGACGGTGTTGTTGTTGTTGATGATGTTGTTGTTTATATTTATTTGACTTTGCTGTTGTTGTTGTTGTTGTTTATTTTACGTTGTTATTGTTATTTATTTGACATTGTTGTTGTTGTTTATTTGACGTTGTTGTTGTTGACGTTGTTGTTGTTGTTGTTGTTTATTTGACGTTGTTATTGTTTATTTGACGTTGTTGTTGTTGATTATTTGACGTTGTTGTTGTTGTTGTTGTTTATTTGACGTTGTTGTTGTTTTTGACGTTGTTATTGTTGTTGTTGTTGTTATTTATTTGACAATTTTGTTGTTAATGACGGTGTTGTTGTTGTTGTTGATGTTGTTGTTGTTATTTATTTGACGTTATTGTTGTTGTTGTTTATTTGACGTTGTTGTTGTTGACGTTGTTGTTGTTGGTTATTTGATGTTGTTGTTGTTGATGTTGTTGTTGTTGTTGTTGTTGTTGTTGTTGTTTATTTGACGTTGTTGTTGCTTATTTGACGTTGTTGTTGTTGTTGTTGTTGTTTATTTGACATTGTTGTTGTTGTTGTTGTTTATTTGACGTTGTTGTTGTTGTTGTTGTTTATTTCACGTTGTTGTTGTTGTTTTTGTTTTTGTTGTTTATTTGACGTTGTTGTTGTTGTTGACGTTGTTGTTGTTGTTTATTTGACGTTGTTGTTGTTGTTGTTGTTTATTTGACGTTGTTTTTATTGTTGTTTATTTGACGTTGTTGTTGTTGTTGTTGTTGTTTATTTGACGTTGTTGTTGTTGTTTATTTGACGGTGTTGTTGTTGTTGTTGTTTATTTGACGTTGTTGTTATTGTTGTTTATTTGACGTTGTTGTTGTTGACGTTGTTGTTGTTGTTGTTTATTTGACGTTGTTGTTGTTGACGTTGTAGTTGTTTTTGTTGTTTATTTGACGTTGTTGTTATTGTTGTTTATTTGACGTTGTTGTTGTTGTTGTTGTTGTTGTTGTTGTTTATTTGACGTTGTTGTTGTTGTTGTTGATGTTTATTTGACGTTGTTATTGTTGTTGTTTATTTGACGTTGTTGTTGTTGTTGTTGTTTATTTGACGTTGTTGTTGTTGTTGTTGTTGTTCTTTATTTGACGTTGTTGTTGTTGTTGACGTTGTTGTTGTTGTTGTTGTTTATTTGACGTTGTTATTGTTGTTTATTTGACATTGTTGTTGTTGTTGTTGTTCATTTGACGTTGTTGTTGTTGTTGACGTTGTTGTGGTTGTTGTTTATTTGACGTCATTGTTGTTGTTGTTTATTTGACGTTGTTGTTGTTGTTGTTGTTGTTTTTGTTGTTTATTTGACGTTATTGTTGTTGTTGTTGTTGTTGTTTATTTGACGTTGTCGTTGTTGTTTTTATTGTTTATTCGACGTTGTTGTTGTTGTTGTTTATTTGACGTTGTTGTTGTTATTGTTGTTTATTTGACGTTGTTGTTGTTGTTTATTTGACGTCGTTGTTGTCGTTGTTTATTTGACGTTGTTGTTGTTGTTGTTGTTTTTGTTGTTTATTTGACGTTATTGTTGTTGTTGACGTTGTTGTTGTTGTTTATTTGACGTTGTTGTTGTTGTTTTTGTTGTTTATTTGATGTTGTTGTTGTTGTTTATTTGACGTTGTTGTTGTTGTTGTTTATTTGACGTTGTTGTTGTTGATTATTTGACGGTGTTGTTGTTGTTGTTTATTTGACGTTGTTGCTGTTGTTGTTGTTTATGTAACTTTGTTGTTGTTGTTGACGTTGTTGTTGTTGTTGACGTTGTTGTTGTTGTCATTTATTTGACGTTGGTGTTGTTAACGTTGTTGTTGTTGTTGTTTATTTGACATTGTTGTTGTTGTTGACGGTGTTGTTGTTGTTGTTGACATTGTTGTTGTTGTTGTTTATTTGACTTCGTTGTTGTTGTTGACGTTGTTGTTGTTGTTGACGTTGTTGTTGTTGTTTATTTGACGTTGTTGTTGTTGTTGTTGACGTTG
>OX451738.1:470210750-470255750 GCA_948472305.1 Vicia faba
TGTTGTTGTTGTTGACGTTGTTGTGGTTGTTGTTTATTTGACGTCGTTGTTGTTGTTGTTTATTTGACGTTGTTGTTGTTGTTGTTGTTTTTGTTGTTTATTTGACGTTATTGTTGTTGTTGTTGTTGTTTATTTGACGTTGTTGTTGTTGTTTTTATTGTCTATTTGACGTTGTTGTTGTTGTTTATTTGACGTTGTTGTTGTTATTGTTGTTTATTTGACGTTGTTGTTGTTGTTTATTTGACGGTGTTGTTGTTGTTTATTTGACGTTGTTGCTGTTGTTGTTGTATATTTGACGTTGTTGTTGTTGTTGTTGTTGATGTTGTTGATGTTGTTGTTGTTGTTGTTTATTTAACGTTGTTGTTGTTGTTGACATAGTTGTTGTTGTTGTTTATTTGACGTTGTTGTTATTGTTGACGTTGTTGTTGTTTATTTGACGTTGTTGTTGTTCTTGTTGTTGTTTATTTGACGTTGTTGTTGTTGACGTTGTTGTTGTTGTTGTTTAATTGACGTTGTTATTGTTGTTGACGTTGTTGTTGTTGTTGTTTATTTAACTTTGTTGTTGTTGTTGACGTTGTTGTTGTTGTTGTTGTTTATTTGACGTTGTTCTTGTTGACGTTGTTGTTGTTGTTGTTGTTGTTTATTTGACATTGTTGTTGTTGTTGTTGTTGACATTGTTGTTGTTGTTTATTTGACTTTGTTGTTATTGTTGACACTGTTGTTGTTGACGTTGTTGTTGTTGTTTATTTGACGTTGTTGTTGTTGTTGTTGACGTTGTTATTGTTGTTGTTGTTATTTATTTGACAATTTTGTTGTTGTTGACGGTGTTGTTGTTGTTGTTGATGTTGTTGTTGTTATTTATTTGACGTTGTTGTTGTTGTTGTTTATTTGACGTTGTTGTTGTTGACGTTGTTGTTGTTGTTTATTTGACGTTGTTGTTGTTGATGTTGTTGTTGTTGTTGTTTATTTGACGTTGTTGTTGCTTATTTGACGTTGTTGTTGTTGTTGACGTTGTTGTTGTTGTTGTTGTTGTTTATTTGACATTGTTGTTGTTGTTGTTGACGTTGTTGTTGTTGTTGACGTTGTTGTTGTTGTTTATTTGACGTTGTTGTTGTTGTTGATGATTTTGTTGTTGTTGTTTATTTGACGTTGTTGTTGTTGTTTATTTGACATTGTTGTTGTTGTTATTGTTCATTTGACGTTGTTGTTGTTGTTGTTGACGTTGTTGTTGTTGTTGTTTATTTGACGTCGTTGTTGTCGTTGTTTATTTGACGTTGTTGTTGTTGTTGTTGTTTTTGTTGTTTATTTGACGTTATTGTTGTTGTTGTTGTTGTTTATTTGACGTTGTTGTTGTTGTTTTTGTTGTTTATTTGATGTTGTTGTTGTTGTTTATTTGACGTTGTTGTTGTTGTTGTTTATTTGACGTTGTTGTTGTTGATTATTTGACGGTGTTGTTGTTGTTGTTTATTTGACGTTGTTGCTGTTGTTGTTGTTTATTTGACGTTGTTGTTGTTGTTGTTGATGTTGTTGTTGTTGTTTATTTGACGTTGTTGTTGTTGTTGTTGACATAGCTGTTGTTGTTGTTTATTTGACGTTGTTGTTATTGTTGACGTTGTTGTTGTTTATTTGACGTTGTTGTTGTTCTTGTTGTTGTTTATTTGACGTTGTTGTTGTTGACGTTGTTGTTGTTGTTGTTTAATTGACGTTGTTGTTGTTGTTGTTGTTGTTGTTGTTGTTTATTTAACTTTGTTGTTTTTGTTGACGTTGTTGTTGTTGTTGTTTATTTGACGTTGTTATTGTTGACGTTGTTGTTGTTGTTTATTTGACATTGTTGTTGTTGTTGTTGACATTGTTGTTGACATTGTTGTTGACATTGTTGTTGTTGTTTATTTGACTTTGTTGTTATTGTTGACACTGTTGTTGTTGACGTTGTTGTTGTTGTTTATTTGACGTTGTTGTTGTTGTTGTTGACGTTGTTATTGTTGTTGTTGTTATTTATTTGACAATTTTATTGTTGTTGACGGTGTTGTTGTTGTTGTTGATGTTGTTGTTGTTATTTATTTGACGTTGTTGTTGTTGTTGTTGTTGTTGTTGTTTATTTGACGTTGTTTTTGTTGACGTTGTTGTTGTTGTTTATTTGACGTTGTTGTTGTTGATGTTGTTGTTGTTGTTTATTTGACGTTGTTGTTGCTTATTTGACGTTGTTGTTGTTGTTGACGTTGTTGTTGTTGTTGTTGTTTATTTGACATTGTTGTTGTTGTTGTTGACGTTGTTGTTGTTGTTGACGTTGTTGTTGTTGTTGTTGACGTTGTTGTTGTTGTTGTTTATTTGACGTTGTTGTTGTTGTTGTTGTTTATTTGACGTTGTTGTTGTTGTTTATTTGACGTTGTTATTGTTGTTGTTTATTTAACGTTGTTGTTGACGTTGTTGTTGTTGTTGTTTATTTGACGTTGTTGTTGTTGTTTATTAGACATTGTTGTTGTTGTTGACGTTGTTGTTGTTGTTTATTTGACATTGTTGTTGTTGTTGTTGTTTATTTGACGTCGTTGTTGTTGTTGTTTATTTGACGTTGTTGTTGTTGTTTTTGTTTTTTATTTGACGTTGTTGTTGTTGTTGTTGTTGTTGTTTTTGTTGTTTATTTGACGTAGATGTTGTTGTTGACGTTGTTGTTGTTGTTTATTTGACGTTGTTGTTGTTGTTTTTGTTGTTTATTTGACGTTGTTGTTGTTGTTGTTTATTTGACGTTGTTGTTGTTGTTGTTGTTTATTTGACGTTGTTGTTGTTGTTGTTGTTTATTTGGCGTTGTTGTTGTTGTTTATTTGACGTTGTTGTTGTTGTTGTTTATTTAACGTCGTTGTTGTTGTTGTTGTTGTTTATTTGACGTTGTTGTTGTTGTTGACGTTGTTGTTGTTGTTGTTTATTTGACGTTGTTGTTGTTGACATAGTTGTTGTTGTTGTTTATTTGACGTTGCTGTTATTGTTGACGTTGTTGTTGTTTATTTGACGTTGTTGTTTAATAGACATTGTTGTTGTTGTTGACGTTGTTGTTGTTGTTGTTTATGTAACTTTGTTGTTGTTGTTGTTGACGTTGTTGTTGTTGTTGACGTTGTTGTTGTTGTCATTTATTTGACGTTGGTGTTGTTAACGTTGTTGTTGTTGTTGTTTATTTGACATTGTTGTTGTTGTTGACGGTGTTGTTGTTGTTGTTGACATTGTTGTTGTTGTTGTTTATTTGACTTTGTTGTTGTTGTTGACGTTGTTGTTGTTGTTGACGTTGTTGTTGTTGTTTATTTGACGTTGTTGTTGTTGTTGTTTATTTGACAATTTTGTTGTTGTTGACGGTGTTGTTGTTGTTGATGATGTTGTTGTTTATATTTATTTGACTTTGCTGTTGTTGTTGTTGTTTATTTTACGTTGTTATTGTTATTTATTTGACATTGTTGTTGTTGTTTATTTGACGTTGTTGTTGTTGACGTTGTTGTTGTTGTTGTTGTTTATTTGACGTTGTTATTGTTTATTTGACGTTGTTGTTGTTGATTATTTGACGTTGTTGTTGTTGTTGTTGTTTATTTGACGTTGTTGTTGTTTTTGACGTTGTTATTGTTGTTGTTGTTGTTATTTATTTGACAATTTTGTTGTTAATGACGGTGTTGTTGTTGTTGTTGATGTTGTTGTTGTTATTTATTTGACGTTATTGTTGTTGTTGTTTATTTGACGTTGTTGTTGTTGACGTTGTTGTTGTTGGTTATTTGATGTTGTTGTTGTTGATGTTGTTGTTGTTGTTGTTGTTTATTTGACGTTGTTGTTGCTTATTTGACGTTGTTGTTGTTGTTGTTGTTGTTTATTTGACATTGTTGTTGTTGTTGTTGTTTATTTGACGTTGTTGTTGTTGTTGTTGTTTATTTCACGTTGTTGTTGTTGTTTTTGTTTTTGTTGTTTATTTGACGTTGTTGTTGTTGTTGACGTTGTTGTTGTTGTTTATTTGACGTTGTTGTTGTTGTTGTTGTTTATTTGACGTTGTTTTTATTGTTGTTTATTTGACGTTGTTGTTGTTGTTGTTGTTGTTTATTTGACGTTGTTGTTGTTGTTTATTTGACGGTGTTGTTGTTGTTGTTGTTTATTTGACGTTGTTGTTATTGTTGTTTATTTGACGTTGTTGTTGTTGACGTTGTTGTTGTTGTTGTTTATTTGACGTTGTTGTTGTTGACGTTGTAGTTGTTTTTGTTGTTTATTTGACGTCGTTGTTATTGTTGTTTATTTGACGTTGTTGTTGTTGTTGTTGTTGTTGTTGTTGTTTATTTGACGTTGTTGTTGTTGTTGTTGATGTTTATTTGACGTTGTTATTGTTGTTGTTTATTTGACGTTGTTGTTGTTGTTGTTGTTTATTTGACGTTGTTGTTGTTGTTGTTGTTGTTGTTGTTGTTTATTTGACGTTGTTGTTGTTGTTGACGTTGTTGTTGTTGTTGTTGTTTATTTGACGTTGTTGTTGTTGTTTATTTGACATTGTTGTTGTTGTTGTTGTTCATTTGACGTTGTTGTTGTTGTTGACGTTGTTGTGGTTGTTGTTTATTTGACGTCGTTGTTGTTGTTGTTTATTTGACGTTGTTGTTGTTGTTGTTCTTTTTGTTGTTTATTTGACATTATTGTTGTTGTTGTTGTTGTTTATTTGACGTTGTCGTTGTTGTTTTTATTGTTTATTCGACGTTGTTGTTGTTGTTGTTTATTTGACGTTGTTGTTGTTATTGTTGTTTATTTGACGTTGTTGTTGTTGTTTATTTGACGGTGTTGTTGTTGTTTATTTGACGTTGTTGCTGTTGTTGTTGTTTATTTGACGTTGTTGTTGTTGTTGTTGTTGTTGATGTTGTTGTTGTTGTTGTTTATTTAACGTTGTTGTTGTTGTTGACATAGTTGTTGTTGTTGTTTATTTGACGTTGTTGTTATTGTTGACGTTGTTGTTGTTTATTTGACGTTGTTGTTGTTCTTGTTGTTGTTTATTTGACGTTGTTGTTGTTGACGTTGTTGTTGTTGTTGTTTAATTGACGTTGTTGTTGTTGTTGACGTTGTTGTTGTTGTTGTTTATTTAACTTTGTTGTTGTTGTTGACGTTGTTGTTGTTGTTGTTTATTTGACGTTGTTCTTGTTAACGTTGTTGTTGTTGTTGTTGTTTATTTGACATTGTTGTTGTTGTTGTTGTTGACATTGTTGTTGTTGTTTATTTGACTTTGTTGTTTTTGTTGACACTGTTGTTGTTGACGTTGTTGTTGTTGTTTATTTGACGTTGTTGTTGTTGTTGACGTTGTTATTGTTGTTGTTGTTATTTATTTTACAATTTTGTTGTTGTTGACGGTGTTGTTGTTGTTGTTGATGTTGTTGTTGTTATTTATTTGACGTTGTTGTTGTTGTTGTTTATTTGACGTTGTTGTTGTTGACGTTGTTGTTGTTGTTTATTTGACGTTGTTGTTGTTGATGTTGTTGTTGTTGTTGTTTATTTGACGTTGTTGTTGCTTATTTGACGTTGTTGTTGTTGTTGACGTTGTTGTTGTTGTTGTTGTTGTTGTTTATTTGACATTGTTGTTGTTGTTGTTGACGTTGTTGTTGTTGTTGACGTTGTTGTTGTTGTTTATTTGACGTTGTTGTTGTTGTTGACGATTTTGTTGTTGTTGTTTATTTGACGTTGTTGTTGTTGTTTATTTGACATTGTTGTTGTTGTTATTGTTCATTTGACGTTGTTGTTGTTGTTGTTGACGTTGTTGTTGTTGTTGTTTATTTGACGTCGTTGTTGTCGTTGTTTATTTGACGTTGTTGTTGTTGTTGTTTTTGTTGTTTATTTGACGTTATTGTTGTTGTTGACGTTGTTGTTGTTGTTTATTTGATGTTGTTGTTGTTGTTTTTGTTGTTTATTTGATGTTGTTGTTGTTGTTTATTTGACGTTGTTGTTGTTGTTGTTTATTTGACGTTGTTGTTGTTGATTATTTGACGGTGTTGTTGTTGTTGTTTATTTGACGTTGTTGCTGTTGTTGTTGTTTATGTAACTTTGTTGTTGTTGTTGACGTTGTTGTTGTTGTTGACGTTGTTGTTGTTGTCATTTATTTGACGTTGGTGTTGTTAACGTTGTTGTTGTTGTTGTTTATTTGACATTGTTGTTGTTGTTGACGGTGTTGTTGTTGTTGTTGACATTGTTGTTGTTGTTGTTTATTTGACTTCGTTGTTGTTGTTGACGTTGTTGTTGTTGTTGACGTTGTTGTTGTTGTTTATTTGACGTTGTTGTTGTTGTTGTTGACGTTGTTGCTGTTGTTGTTTATTTGACAATTTTGTTGTTGTTGACGGTGTTGTTGTTGTTGATGATGTTGTTGTTTATATTTATTTGACTTTGCTGTTGTTGTTGTTGTTTATTCGACGTTGTTATTGTTATTTATTTGACATTGTTGTTGTTGTTTATTTGACGTTGTTGTTGTTGACGTTGTTGTTGTTGTTGTTGTTTATTTGACGTTGTTATTGTTTATTTGACGTTTTGTTGTTGATTATTTGACGTTGTTGTTGTTGTTGTTTATTTGACGTTGTTGTTGTTTTTGACGTTGTTATTGTTGTTGTTGTTGTTATTTATTTGACAATTTTGTTGTTGGTGACGGTGTTGTTGTTGTTGTTGATGTTGTTGTTGTTACTTATTTGACGTTATTGTTGTTGTTGTTTATTTGACGTTGTTGTTGTTGACGTTGTTGTTGTTGGTTATTTGATGTTGTTGTTGTTGATGTTGTTGTTGTTGTTGTTGTTGTTTATTTGACGTTGTTGTTGCTTATTTGACGTTGTTGTTGTTGTTGTTGTTTATTTGACATTGTTGTTGTTGTTGTTGTTTATTTGACGTTGTTGTTGTTGTTGTTTATTTCACGTTGTTGTTGTTGTTGTTTTTGTTGTTTATTTGACGTTGTTGTTGTTGTTGACGTTGTTGTTGTTGTTTATTTGACGTTGTTGTTGTTGTTGTTTATTTGACGTTGTTTTTATTGTTGTTTATTTGACGTTGTTGTTGTTGTTGTTTATTTGACGTTGTTGTTGTTGTTGTTTATTTGACGGTGTTGTTGTTGTTGTTGTTTATTTGACGTTGTTGTTGTTGTTGTTTATTTGACGTTGTTGTTGTTGACGTTGTTGTTGTTGTTGTTTATTTGATGTTGTTGTTGTTGACGTTGTAGTTGTTGTTGTTGTTTATTTGACGTTGTTGTTGCTTATTTGACGTTGTTGTTGTTGTTGTTGTTTATTTGACATTGTTGTTGTTGTTGACGTGGTTGTTGTTGTTGTTGTTTATTTGACGTTGTTGTTGTTGTTGTTGTTGTTGTTGTTGTTGTTTATTTGACGTTGTTGTTGTTGTTGATGTTTATTTGACGTTGTTATTGTTGTTGTTTATTTGACGTTGTTGTTGTTGTTGTTGTTGTTGTTGTTTATTTGACGTTGTTGTTGTTGTTGTTGTTGTTGTTTATTTGACGTTGTTGTTGTTGTTTATTTGACGTTGTTGTTGTTGTTGACGTTGTTGTTGTTGTTGTTTATTTGACGTTGTTGTTGTTGTTTATTTGACATTGTTGTTGTTGTTGTTGTTGTTCATTTGACGTTGTTGTTGTTGTTGTTGACGTTGTTGTGGTTGTTGTTTATTTGACGTCGTTGTTGTTGTTGTTTATTTGACGTTGTTGTTGTTGTTGTTGTTTTTGTTGTTTATTTGACGTTATTGTTGTTGTTGTTGTTGTTTATTTGACGTTGTTGTTGTTGTTTTTATTGTCTATTTGACGTTGTTGTTGTTGTTTATTTGACGTTGTTGTTGTTATTGTTGTTTATTTGACGTTGTTGTTGTTGTTTATTTGACGGTGTTGTTGTTGTTTATTTGACGTTGTTGCTGTTGTTGTTGTATATTTGACGTTGTTGTTGTTGTTGTTGTTGATGTTGTTGTTGTTGTTGTTTATTTAACGTTGTTGTTGTTGTCGACATAGTTGTTGTTGTTGTTTATTTGACGTTGTTGTTATTGTTGACGTTGTTGTTGTTTATTTGACGTTGTTGTTGTTCTTGTTGTTGTTTATTTGACGTTGTTGTTGTTGACGTTGTTGTTGTTGTTGTTGTTTAATTGACGTTGTTATTGTTGTTGACGTTGTTGTTGTTGTTGTTTATTTAACTTTGTTGTTGTTGTTGACGTTGTTGTTGTTGTTGTTGTTTATTTGACGTTGTTCTTGTTGACGTTGTTCTTGTTGTTGTTGTTGTTTATTTGACATTGTTGTTGTTGTTGTTGTTGACATTGTTGTTGTTGTTTATTTGACTTTGTTGTTATTGTTGACACTGTTGTTGTTGACGTTGTTGTTGTTGTTTATTTGACGTTGTTGTTATTGTTGTTGACGTTGTTATTGTTGTTGTTGTTATTTATTTGACAATTTTGTTGTTGTTGACGGTGTTGTTGTTGTTGATGTTGTTGTTGTTATTTATTTGACATTGTTGTTGTTGTTGTTTATTTGACGTTGTTGTTGTTGACGTTGTTGTTGTTGTTTATTTGACGTTGTTGTTGTTGATGTTGTTGTTGTTGTTGTTTATTTGACGTTGTTGTTGCTTATTTGACGTTGTTGTTGTTGTTGACGTTGTTGTTGTTGTTGTTGTTTATTTGACATTGTTGTTGTTGTTGTTGACGTTGTTGTTGTTGTTGTTGACGTTGTTGTTGTTGTTGTTTATTTGACGTTGTTGTTGTTGTTGTTGTTGTTTATTTGACGTTGTTGTTGTTGTTTATTTGACGTTGTTATTGTTGTTGTTTATTTAACGTTGTTGTTGACGTTGTTGTTGTTGTTTATTTGACGTTGTTGTTGTTGTTTATTAGACATTGTTGTTGTTGTTGACGTTGTTGTTGTTGTTTATTTGACATTGTTGTTGTTGTTGTTGTTTATTTGACGTCGTTGTTGTTGTTGTTTATTTGACGTTGTTGTTGTTGTTTTTGTTTTTTATTTGACGTTGTTGTTGTTGTTGTTGTTGTTGTTTTTGTTGTTTATTTGACGTAGATGTTGTTGTTGACGTTGTTGTTGTTGTTTATTTGACGTTGTTGTTGTTGTTTTTGTTGTTTATTTGACGTTGTTGTTGTTGTTGTTTATTTGACGTTGTTGTTGTTATTGTTGTTTATTTGACGTTGTTGTTGTTGTTGTTGTTTATTTGACGTTGTTGTTGTTGTTTATCTGACGTTGTTGTTGTTGTTGTTTATTTAACGTCGTTGTTGTTGTTGTTGTTGTTTATTTGACGTTGTTGTTGTTGTTGACGTTGTTGTTGTTGTTGTTTATTTGACGTTGTTGTTGTTGACATAGTTGTTGTTGTTGTTTATTTGACGTTGTTGTTATTGTTGACGTTGTTGTTGTTTATTTGACGTTGTTGTTTAATAGACATTGTTGTTGTTGTTGACGTTGTTGTTGTTGTTGTTTATGTAACTTTGTTGTTGTTGTTGTTGACGTTGTTGTTGTTGTTGACGTTGTTGTTGTTGTCATTTATTTGACGTTGGTGTTGTTAACGTTGTTGTTGTTGTTGTTTATTTGACATTGTTGTTGTTGTTGACGGTGTTGTTGTTGTTGTTGACATTGTTGTTGTTGTTGTTTATTTGACTTTGTTGTTGTTGTTGACGTTGTTGTTGTTGTTGACGTTGTTGTTGTTGTTTATTTGACGTTGTTGTTGTTGTTGTTGACGTTGTTGTTGTTGTTGTTTATTTGACAATTTTGTTGTTGTTGACGGTGTTGTTGTTGTTGATGATGTTGTTGTTTATATTTATTTGACTTTCCTGTTGTTGTTGTTGTTGTTTATTTTACGTTGTTATTGTTATTTATTTGACATTGTTGTTGTTGTTTATTTGACGTTGTTGTTGTTGACGTTGTTGTTGTTGTTGTTGTTTATTTGACGTTGTTATTGTTTATTTGACGTTGTTGTTGTTGATTATTTGACGTTGTTGTTGTTGTTGTTGTTTATTTGACGTTGTTGTTGTTTTTGACGTTGTTATTGTTGTTGTTGTTGTTATTTATTTGACAATTTTGTTGTTAATGACGGTGTTGTTGTTGTTGTTGATGTTGTTGTTGTTATTTATTTGACGTTATTGTTGTTGTTGTTTATTTGACGTTGTTGTTGTTGACGTTGTTGTTGTTGGTTATTTGATGTTGTTGTTGTTGTTGTTGTTGTTGTTGTTTATTTGACGTTGTTGTTGCTTATTTGACGTTGTTGTTGTTGTTGTTGTTGTTTATTTGACATTGTTGTTGTTGTTGTTGTTTATTTGACGTTGTTGTTGTTGTTGTTTATTTCACGTTGTTGTTGTTGTTTTTGTTTTTGTTGTTTATTTGACGTTGTTGTTGTTGTTGACGTTGTTGTTGTTGTTTATTTGACGTTGTTGTTGTTGTTGTTGTTTATTTGACGTTGTTTTTATTGTTGTTTATTTGACGTTGTTGTTGTTGTTGTTGTTGTTTATTTGACGTTGTTGTTGTTGTTTATTTGACGGTGTTGTTGTTGTTGTTGTTTATTTGACGTTGTTGTTATTGTTGTTTATTTGACGTTGTTGTTGTTGACGTTGTTGTTGTTGTTGTTTATTTGACGTTGTTGTTGTTGACGTTGTAGTTGTTTTTGTTGTTTATTTGACGTTGTTGTTATTGTTGTTTATTTGACGTTGTTGTTGTTGTTGTTGTTGTTGTTGTTTATTTGACGTTGTTGTTGTTGTTGTTGATGTTTATTTGACGTTGTTATTGTTGTTGTTTATTTGACGTTGTTGTTGTTGTTGTTGTTTATTTGACGTTGTTGTTGTTGTTGTTGTTGTTGTTGTTGTTTATTTGACGTTGTTGTTGTTGTTGACGTTGTTGTTGTTGTTGTTGTTTATTTGACGTTGTTGTTGTTGTTTATTTGACATTGTTGTTGTTGTTGTTGTTCATTTGACGTTGTTGTTGTTGTTGACGTTGTTGTGGTTGTTGTTTATTTGACGTCGTTGTTGTTGTTGTTTATTTGACGTTGTTGTTGTTGTTGTTGTTGTTTTTGTTGTTTATTTGACATTATTGTTGTTGTTGTTGTTGTTTATTTGACGTTGTCGTTGTTGTTTTTATTGTTTATTCGACGTTGTTGTTGTTGTTGTTTATTTGACGTTGTTGTTGTTATTGTTGTTTATTTGACGTTGTTGTTGTTGTTTATTTGACGGTGTTGTTGTTGTTTATTTGACGTTGTTGCTGTTGTTGTTGTTTATTTGACGTTGTTGTTGTTGTTGTTGTTGATGTTGTTGTTGTTGTTGTTTATTTAACGTTGTTGTTGTTGTTGACATAGTTGTTGTTGTTGTTTATTTGACGTTGTTGTTATTGTTGACGCTGTTGTTGTTTATTTGACGTTGTTGTTGTTCTTGTTGTTGTTTATTTGACGTTGTTGTTGTTGACGTTGTTGTTGTTGTTGTTTAATTGACGTTGTTGTTGTTGTTGACGTTGTTGTTGTTGTTTATTTAACTTTGTTGTTGTTGTTGACGTTGTTGTTGTTGTTGTTTATTTGACGTTGTTCTTGTTGACGTTGTTGTTGTTGTTGTTGTTTATTTGGCATTGTTGTTGTTGTTGTTGTTGACATTGTTGTTGTTGTTTATTTGACTTTGTTGTTTTTGTTGACACTGTTGTTGTTGACGTTGTTGTTGTTGTTTATTTGACGTTGTTGTTGTTGTTGACGTTGTTATTGTTGTTGTTGTTATTTATTTTACAATTTTGTTGTTGTTGACGGTGTTGTTGTTGTTGTTGATGTTGTTGTTGTTATTTATTTGACGTTGTTGTTGTTGTTGTTTATTTGACGTTGTTGTTGTTGACGTTGTTGTTGTTGTTTATTTGACGTTGTTGTTGTTGATGTTGTTGTTGTTGTTGTTTATTTGACGTTGTTGTTGCTTATTTGACGTTGTTGTTGTTGTTGACGTTGTTGTTGTTGTTGTTGTTGTTTATTTGACATTGTTGTTGTTGTTGTTGACGTTGTTGTTGTTGTTGACGTTGTTGTTGTTGTTGTTGTTTATGTAACTTTGTTGTTGTTGTTGTTGACGTTGTTGTTGTTGTTGACGTTGTTGTTGTTGTCATTTATTTGACGTTGGTGTTGTTAACGTTGTTGTTGTTGTTGTTTATTTGACATTGTTGTTGTTGTTGACGGTGTTGTTGTTGTTGTTGACATTGTTGTTGTTGTTGTTTATTTGACTTTGTTGTTGTTGTTGACGTTGTTGTTGTTGTTGACGTTGTTGTTGTTTATTTGACGTTGTTGTTGTTGTTGTTGACGTTGTTGTTGTTGTTGTTTATTTGACAATTTTGTTGTTGTTGACGGTGTTGTTGTTGTTGATGATGTTGTTGTTTATATTTATTTGACTTTGCTGTTGTTGTTGTTGTTTATTTTACGTTGTTATTGTTATTTATTTGACATTGTTGTTGTTGTTTATTTGACGTTGTTGTTGTTGACGTTGTTGTTGTTGTTGTTGTTTATTTGACGTTGTTATTGTTTATTTGACGTTGTTGTTGTTGATTATTTGACGTTGTTGTTGTTGTTGTTGTTGTTTATTTGACGTTGTTGTTGTTTTTGACGTTGTTATTGTTGTTGTTGTTGTTATTTATTTGACAATTTTGTTGTTAATGACGGTGTTGTTGTTGTTGTTGATGTTGTTGTTGTTATTTATTTGACGTTATTGTTGTTGTTGTTTATTTGACGTTGTTGTTGTTGACGTTGTTGTTGTTGGTTATTTGATGTTGTTGTTGTTGATGTTGTTGTTGTTGTTGTTGTTGTTGTTGTTTATTTGACGTTGTTGTTGCTTATTTGACGTTGTTGTTGTTGTTGTTGTTGTTTATTTGACATTGTTGTTGTTGTTGTTGTTTATTTGACGTTGTTGTTGTTGTTGTTGTTTATTTCACGTTGTTGTTGTTGTTTTTGTTTTTGTTGTTTATTTGACGTTGTTGTTGTTGTTGACGTTGTTGTTGTTGTTTATTTGACGTTGTTGTTGTTGTTGTTGTTTATTTGACGTTGTTTTTATTGTTGTTTATTTGACGTTGTTGTTGTTGTTGTTGTTGTTTATTTGACGTTGTTGTTGTTGTTGTTGATGTTTATTTGACGTTGTTATTGTTGTTGTTTATTTGACGTTGTTGTTGTTGTTGTTGTTTATTTGACGTTGTTGTTGTTGTTGTTGTTGTTGTTTATTTGACGTTGTTGTTGTTGTTGACGTTGTTGTTGTTGTTGTTGTTTATTTGACGTTGTTGTTGTTGTTTATTTGACATTGTTGTTGTTGTTGTTGTTCATTTGACGTTGTTGTTGTTGTTGACGTTGTTGTGGTTGTTGTTTATTTGACGTCGTTGTTGTTGTTGTTTATTTGACGTTGTTGTTGTTGTTGTTGTTGTTTTTGTTGTTTATTTGACATTATTGTTGTTGTTGTTGTTGTTTATTTGACGTTGTCGTTGTTGTTTTTATTGTTTATTCGACGTTGTTGTTGTTGTTGTTTATTTGACGTTGTTGTTGTTATTGTTGTTTATTTGACGTTGTTGTTGTTGTTTATTTGACGGTGTTGTTGTTGTTTATTTGACGTTGTTGCTGTTGTTGTTGTTTATTTGACGTTGTTGTTGTTGTTGTTGTTGTTGATGTTGTTGTTGTTGTTGTTTATTTAACGTTGTTGTTGTTGTTGACATAGTTGTTGTTGTTGTTTATTTGACGTTGTTGTTATTGTTGACGTTGTTGTTGTTTATTTGACGTTGTTGTTGTTCTTGTTGTTGTTTATTTGACGTTGTTGTTGTTGACGTTGTTGTTGTTGTTGTTTAATTGACGTTGTTGTTGTTGTTGACGTTGTTGTTGTTGTTTATTTAACTTTGTTGTTGTTGTTGACGTTGTTGTTGTTGTTGTTGTTTATTTGACATTGTTGTTGTTGTTGTTGTTGTTGTTTATTTGACTTTGTTGTTTTTGTTGACACTGTTGTTGTTGACGTTGTTGTTGTTGTTTATTTGACGTTGTTGTTGTTGTTGACGTTGTTATTGTTGTTGTTGTTATTTATTTTACAATTTTGTTGTTGTTGACGGTGTTGTTGTTGTTGTTGATGTTGTTGTTGTTATTTATTTGACGTTGTTGTTGTTGTTGTTTATTTGACGTTGTTGTTGTTGACGTTGTTGTTGTTGTTTATTTGACGTTGTTGTTGTTGATGTTGTTGTTGTTGTTGTTTATTTGACGTTGTTGTTGCTTATTTGACGTTGTTGTTGTTGTTGACGTTGTTGTTGTTGTTGTTGTTGTTTATTTGACATTGTTGTTGTTGTTGTTGACGTTGTTGTTGTTGTTGACGTTGTTGTTGTTGTTTATTTGACGTTGTTGTTGTTGTTGACGATTTTGTTGTTGTTGTTTATTTGACGTTGTTGTTGTTGTTTATTTGACATTGTTGTTGTTGTTATTGTTCATTTGACGTTGTTGTTGTTGTTGTTGACGTTGTTGTTGTTGTTGTTTATTTGACGTCGTTGTTGTCGTTGTTTATTTGACGTTGTTGTTGTTGTTGTTTTTGTTGTTTATTTGACGTTATTGTTGTTGTTGACGTTGTTGTTGTTGTTTATTTGACGTTGTTGTTGTTGTTTTTGTTGTTTATTTGATGTTGTTGTTGTTGTTTATTTGACGTTGTTGTTGTTGTTGTTTATTTGACGTTGTTGTTGTTGATTATTTGACGGTGTTGTTGTTGTTGTTTATTTGACGTTGTTGCTGTTGTTGTTGTTTATGTAACTTTGTTGTTGTTGTTGACGTTGTTGTTGTTGTTGACGTTGTTGTTGTTGTCATTTATTTGACGTTGGTGTTGTTAACGTTGTTGTTGTTGTTGTTTATTTGACATTGTTGTTGTTGTTGACGGTGTTGTTGTTGTTGTTGACATTGTTGTTGTTGTTGTTTATTTGACCTCGTTGTTGTTGTTGACGTTGTTGTTGTTGTTGACGTTGTTGTTGTTGTTTATTTGACGTTGTTGTTGTTGTTGTTGACGTTGTTGCTGTTGTTGTTTATTTGACAATTTTGTTGTTGTTGACGGTGTTGTTGTTGTTGATGATGTTGTTGTTTATATTTATTTGACTTTGCTGTTGTTGTTGTTGTTTATTCGACGTTGTTATTGTTATTTATTTGACATTGTTGTTGTTGTTTATTTGACGTTGTTGTTGTTGACGTTGTTGTTGTTGTTGTTTATTTGACGTTGTTATTGTTTATTTGACGTTTTGTTGTTGATTATTTGACGTTGTTGTTGTTGTTGTTTATTTGACGTTGTTGTTGTTTTTGACGTTGTTATTGTTGTTGTTGTTGTTATTTATTTGACAATTTTGTTGTTGGTGACGGTGTTGTTGTTGTTGTTGATGTTGTTGTTGTTACTTATTTGACGTTATTGTTGTTGTTGTTTATTTGACGTTGTTGTTGTTGACGTTGTTGTTGTTGGTTATTTGATGTTGTTGTTGTTGATGTTGTTGTTGTTGTTGTTGTTGTTTATTTGACGTTGTTGTTGCTTATTTGACGTTGTTGTTGTTGTTGTTTATTTGACATTGTTGTTGTTGTTGTTGTTTATTTGACGTTGTTGTTGTTGTTGTTGTTTATTTCACGTTGTTGTTGTTGTTGTTTTTGTTGTTTATTTGACGTTGTTGTTGTTGTTGACGTTGTTGTTGTTGTTTATTTGACGTTGTTGTTGTTGTTTATTTGACGTTGTTTTTATTGTTGTTTATTTGACGTTGTTGTTGTTGTTTATTTGACGTTGTTGTTGTTGTTTATTTGACGGTGTTGTTGTTGTTGTTGTTTATTTGACGTTGTTGTTGTTGTTGTTTATTTGACGTTGTTGTTGTTGACGTTGTTGTTGTTGTTGTTGTTTATTTGATGTTGTTGTTGTTGACGTTGTAGTTGTTGTTGTTGTTTATTTGACGTTGTTGTTGCTTATTTGACGTTGTTGTTGTTGTTGTTTATTTGACATTGTTGTTGTTGTTGACGTGGTTGTTGTTGTTGTTGTTTATTTGACGTTGTTGTTGTTGTTGTTGTTGTTGTTGTTGTTTATTTGACGTTGTTGTTGTTGTTGTTGATGTTTATTTGACGTTGTTATTGTTGTTGTTTATTTGACGTTGTTGTTGTTGTTGTTGTTGTTGTTGTTGTTGTTTATTTGACGTTGTTGTTGTTGTTGTTGTTGTTGTTTATTTGACGTTGTTGTTGTTGTTGACGTTGTTGTTGTTGTTGTTTATTTGACGTTGTTGTTGTTGTTTATTTGACATTGTTGTTGTTGTTGTTGTTGTTCATTTGACGTTGTTGTTGTTGTTGTTGACGTTGTTGTGGTTGTTGTTTATTTGACGTCGTTGTTGTTGTTGTTTATTTGACGTTGTTGTTGTTGTTGTTTTTGTTGTTTATTTGACGTTATTGTTGTTGTTGTTGTTGTTTATTTGACGTTGTTGTTGTTGTTTTTATTGTCTATTTGACGTTGTTGTTGTTGTTTATTTGACGTTGTTGTTGTTATTGTTGTTTATTTGACGTTGTTGTTGTTGTTTATTTGACGGTGTTGTTGTTGTTTATTTGACGTTGTTGCTGTTGTTGTTGTATATTTGACGTTGTTGTTGTTGTTGTTGTTGATGTTGTTGTTGTTGTTGTTTATTTAACGTTGTTGTTGTTGTCGACATAGTTGTTGTTGTTGTTTATTTGACGTTGTTGTTATTGTTGACGTTGTTGTTGTTTATTTGACGTTGTTGTTGTTCTTGTTGTTGTTTATTTGACGTTGTTGTTGTTGACGTTGTTGTTGTTGTTGTTTAATTGACGTTGTTATTGTTGTTGACGTTGTTGTTGTTGTTGTTTATTTAACTTTGTTGTTGTTGTTGACGTTGTTGTTGTTGTTGTTGTTTATTTGACGTTGTTCTTGTTGACGTTGTTGTTGTTGTTGTTGTTGTTTATTTGACATTGTTGTTGTTGTTGTTGTTGACATTGTTGTTGTTGTTTATTTGACTTTGTTGTTATTGTTGACACTGTTGTTGTTGACGTTGTTGTTGTTGTTTATTTGACGTTGTTGTTGTTGTTGTTGACGTTGTTATTGTTGTTGTTGTTATTTATTTGACAATTTTGTTGTTGTTGACGGTGTTGTTGTTGTTGATGTTGTTGTTGTTATTTATTTGACGTTGTTGTTGTTGTTGTTTATTTGACGTTGTTGTTGTTGACGTTGTTGTTGTTGTTTATTTGACGTTGTTGTTGTTGATGTTGTTGTTGTTGTTGTTTATTTGACGTTGTTGTTGCTTATTTGACGTTGTTGTTGTTGTTGACGTTGTTGTTGTTGTTGTTGTTGTTTATTTGACATTGTTGTTGTTGTTGTTGACGTTGTTGTTGTTGTTGACGTTGTTGTTGTTGTTTATTTGACGTTGTTGTTTTTGTTGATGATTTTGTTGTTGTTGTTTATTTGACGTTGTTGTTGTTGTTTATTTGACATTGTTGTTGTTGTTATTGTTCATTTGACGTTGTTGTTGTTGTTGTTGACGTTGTTGTTGTTGTTGTTTATTTGACGTCGTTGTTGTCGTTGTTTATTTGACGTTGTTGTTGTTGTTGTTGTTTTTGTTGTTTATTTGACGTTATTGTTGTTGTTGACGTTGTTGTTGTTGTTTATTTGACGTTGTTGTTGTTGTTTTTGTTGTTTATTTGATGTTGTTGTTGTTGTTTATTTGACGTTGTTGTTGTTGTTGTTTATTTGACGTTGTTGTTGTTGATTATTTGACGGTGTTGTTGTTGTTGTTTATTTGACGTTGTTGCTGTTGTTGTTGTTTATTTGACGTTGTTGTTGTTGTTGTTGATGTTGTTGTTGTTGTTTATTTGACGTTGTTGTTGTTGTTGTTGACATAGCTGTTGTTGTTGTTTATTTGACGTTGTTGTTGTTATTGTTGACGTTGTTGTTGTTTATTTGACGTTGTTGTTGTTCTTGTTGTTGTTTATTTGACGTTGTTGTTGTTGACGTTGTTGTTGTTGTTGTTTAATTGACGTTGTTGTTGTTGTTGTTGTTGTTTATTTAACTTTGTTGTTTTTGTTGACGTTGTTGTTGTTGTTGTTGTTTATTTGACGTTGTTATTGTTGACGTTGTTGTTGTTGTTTATTTGACATTGTTGTTGTTGTTGTTGACATTGTTGTTGACATTGTTGTTGACATTGTTGTTGACATTGTTGTTGTTGTTTATTTGACTTTGTTGTTATTGTTGACACTGTTGTTGTTGACGTTGTTGTTGTTGTTGTTTATTTGACGTTGTTGTTGTTGTCGTTGACGTTATTATTGATGTTGTTGTTATTTATTTGACAATTTTATTGTTGTTGACGGTGTTGTTGTTGTTGTTGATGTTGTTGTTGTTATTTATTTGACGTTGTTGTTGTTGTTGTTGTTGTTGTTTATTTGACGTTGTTTTTGTTGACGTTGTTGTTGTTGTTTATTTGACGTTGTTGTTGTTGATGTTGTTGTTGTTGTTTATTTGACGTTGTTGTTGCTTATTTGACGTTGTTGTTGTTGTTGACGTTGTTGTTGTTGTTGTTGTTTATTTGACATTGTTGTTGTTGTTGTTGACGTTGTTGTTGTTGTTGACGTTGTTGTTGTTGTTGTTTATTTGACGTTGTTGTTGTTGTTGTTGTTTATTTGACGTTGTTGTTGTTGTTTATTTGACGTTGTTATTGTTGTTGTTTATTTAACGTTGTTGTTGACGTTGTTGTTGTTGTTGTTTATTTGACGTTGTTGTTGTTGTTTATTAGACATTGTTGTTGTTGTTGACGTTGTTGTTGTTGTTTATTTGACATTGTTGTTGTTGTTGTTGTTGTTTATTTGACGTCGGTGTTGTTGTTGTTTATTTGACGTTGTTGTTGTTGTTTTTCTTTTTTATTTGACGTTGTTGTTGTTGTTGTTGTTGTTGTTGTTTTTGTTGTTTATTTGACGTAGATGTTGTTGTTGACGTTGTTGTTGTTGTTTATTTGACGTTGTTGTTGTTGTTTTTGTTGTTTATTTGACGTTGTTGTTGTTGTTGTTTATTTGACGTTGTTGTTGTTGTTGTTGTTTATTTGACGTTGTTGTTGTTGTTTATTTGACGTTGTTGTTGTTGTTGTTGTTTATTTAACGTCGTTGTTGTTGTTGTTGTTGTTTATTTGACGTTGTTGTTGTTGTTGACGTTGTTGTTGACGTTGTTGTTGTTGTTGTTTATTTGACGTTGTTGTTGTTGACATAGTTGTTGTTGTTGTTTATTTGACGTTGTTGTTATTGTTAACGTTGTTGTTGTTTATTTGACGTTGTTGTTTAATAGACATTGTTGTTGTTGTTGTTGTTGTTGACGTTGTTGTTGTTGTTGTTGTTTATGTAACTTTGTTGTTGTTGTTGTTGACGTTGTTGTTGTTGTTGACGTTGTTGTTGTTGTCATTTATTTGACGTTGGTGTTGTTAACGTTGTTGTTGTTGTTGTTTATTTGACATTGTTGTTGTTGTTGACGGTGTTGTTGTTGTTGTTGACATTGTTGTTGTTGTTGTTTATTTGACTTTGTTGTTGTTGTTGACGTTGTTGTTGTTGTTGACGTTGTTGTTGTTGTTTATTTGACGTTGTTGTTGTTGTTGTTGACGTTGTTGTTGTTGTTGTTTATTTGACAATTTTGTTGTTGTTGACGGTGTTGTTGTTGTTGATGATGTTGTTGTTTATATTTATTTGACTTTGCTGTTGTTGTTGTTGTTTATTTTACGTTGTTATTGTTATTTATTTGACATTGTTGTTGTTGTTTATTTGACGTTGTTGTTGTTGACGTTGTTGTTGTTGTTGTTGTTTATTTGACGTTGTTATTGTTTATTTGACGTTGTTGTTGTTGATTATTTGACGTTGTTGTTGTTGTTGTTGTTTATTTGACGTTGTTGTTGTTTTTGACGTTGTTATTGTTGTTGTTGTTGTTATTTATTTGACAATTTTGTTGTTAATGACGGTGTTGTTGTTGTTGTTGATGTTGTTGTTGTTATTTATTTGACGTTATTGTTGTTGTTGTTTATTTGACGTTGTTGTTGTTGACGTTGTTGTTGTTGGTTATTTGATGTTGTTGTTGTTGATGTTGTTGTTGTTGTTGTTGTTGTTGTTGTTTATTTGACGTTGTTGTTGCTTATTTGACGTTGTTGTTGTTGTTGTTGTTGTTTATTTGACATTGTTGTTGTTGTTGTTGTTTATTTGACGTTGTTGTTGTTGTTGTTGTTTATTTCACGTTGTTGTTGTTGTTTTTGTTTTTGTTGTTTATTTGACGTTGTTGTTGTTGTTGACGTTGTTGTTGTTGTTTATTTGACGTTGTTGTTGTTTATTTGACGTTGTTTTTATTGTTGTTTATTTGACGTTGTTGTTGTTGTTGTTGTTGTTTATTTGACGTTGTTGTTGTTGTTGTTGACGTTGTTGCTGTTGTTGTTTATTTGACAATTTTGTTGTTGTTGACGGTGTTGTTGTTGTTGATGATGTTGTTGTTTATATTTATTTGACTTTGCTGTTGTTGTTGTTGTTTATTCGACGTTGTTATTGTTATTTATTTGACATTGTTGTTGTTGTTTATTTGACGTTGTTGTTGTTGACGTTGTTGTTGTTGTTGTTGTTTATTTGACGTTGTTATTGTTTATTTGACGTTTTGTTGTTGATTATTTGACGTTGTTGTTGTTGTTGTTTATTTGACGTTATTGTTGTTTTTGACGTTGTTATTGTTGTTGTTGTTGTTATTTATTTGACAATTTTGTTGTTGGTGACGGTGTTGTTGTTGTTGTTGATGTTGTTGTTGTTACTTATTTGACGTTATTGTTGTTGTTGTTTATTTGACGTTGTTGTTGTTGACGTTGTTGTTGTTGGTTATTTGATGTTGTTGTTGTTGATGTTGTTGTTGTTGTTGTTGTTATTTATTTGACGTTGTTGTTGCTTATTTGACGTTGTTGTTGTTGTTGTTGTTTATTTGACATTGTTGTTGTTGTTGTTGTTTATTTGACGTTGTTGTTGTTGTGGTTGTTTATTTCACGTTGTTGTTGTTGTTGTTTTTGTTGTTTATTTGACGTTGTTGTTGTTGTTGACGTTGTTGTTGTTGTTTATTTGACGTTGTTGTTGTTGTTGTTTATTTGACGTTGTTTTTATTGTTGTTTATTTGACGTTGTTGTTGTTGTTGTTTATTTGACGTTGTTGTTGTTGTTTATTTGACGGTGTTGTTGTTGTTGTTGTTTATTTGACGTTGTTGTTGTTGTTGTTTATTTGACGTTGTTGTTGTTGACGTTGTTGTTGTTGTTGTTTATTTAATGTTGTTGTTGTTGACGTTGTAGTTGTTGTTGTTGTTTATTTGACGTTGTTGTTGCTTATTTGACGTTGTTGTTGTTGTTGTTGTTTATTTGACATTGTTGTTGTTGTTGACGTGGTTGTTGTTGTTGTTGTTTATTTGACGTTGTTGTTGTTGTTGTTGTTGTTGTTGTTGTTTATTTGACGTTGTTGTTGTTGTTGTTGATGTTTATTTGACGTTGTTATTGTTGTTGTTTATTTGACGTTGTTGTTGTTGTTGTTGTTGTTGTTGTTTATTTGACGTTGTTGTTGTTGTTGTTGTTGTTGTTTATTTGACGTTGTTGTTGTTGTTGACGTTGTTGTGGTTGTTGTTTATTTGACGTCGTTGTTGTTGTTGTTTATTTGACGTTGTTGTTGTTGTTGTTGTTTTTGTTGTTTATTTGACGTTATTGTTGTTGTTGTTGTTGTTTATTTGACGTTGTTGTTGTTGTTTTTATTGTCTATTTGACGTTGTTGTTGTTGTTTATTTGACGTTGTTGTTGTTATTGTTGTTTATTTGACGTTGTTGTTGTTGTTTATTTGACGGTGTTGTTGTTGTTTATTTGACGTTGTTGCTGTTGTTGTTGTATATTTGACGTTGTTGTTGTTGTTGTTGTTGATGTTGTTGTTGTTTATTTAACGTTGTTGTTGTTGTCGACATAGTTGTTGTTGTTGTTTATTTGACGTTGTTGTTATTGTTGACGTTGTTGTTGTTTATTTGACGTTGTTGTTGTTCTTGTTGTTGTTTATTTGACGTTGTTGTTGTTGACGTTGTTGTTGTTGTTGTTTAATTGACGTTGTTATTGTTGTTGACGTTGTTGTTGTTGTTGTTTATTTAACTTTGTTGTTGTTGTTGACGTTGTTGTTGTTGTTGTTGTTTATTTGACGTTGTTCTTGTTGACGTTGTTGTTGTTGTTGTTGTTGTTTATTTGACATTGTTGTTGTTGTTGTTGACATTGTTGTTGTTGTTTATTTGACTTTGTTGTTATTGTTGACACTGTTGTTGCTGACGTTGTTGTTGTTGTTTATTTGACGTTGTTGTTGTTGTTGTTGACGTTGTTATTGTTGTTGTTGTTATTTATTTGACAATTTTGTTGTTGTTGACGGTGTTGTTGTTGTTGTTGATGTTGTTGTTGTTATTTATTTGACGTTGTTGTTGTTGTTGTTTATTTGACGTTGTTGTTGTTGACGTTGTTGTTGTTGTTTATTTGACGTTGTTGTTGTTGATGTTGTTGTTGTTGTTGTTTATTTGACGTTGTTGTTGCTTATTTGACGTTGTTGTTGTTGTTGACGTTGTTGTTGTTGTTGTTGTTGTTTATTTGACATTGTTGTTGTTGTTGTTGACGTTGTTGTTGTTGTTGACGTTGTTGTTGTTGTTTATTTGACGTTGTTGTTGTTGTTGATGATTTTGTTGTTGTTGTTTATTTGACGTTGTTGTTGTTGTTTATTTGACATTGTTGTTGTTGTTATTGTTCATTTGACGTTGTTGTTGTTGTTGACGTTGTTGTTGTTGTTGTTTATTTGACGTCGTTGTTGTCGTTGTTTATTTGACGTTGTTGTTGTTGTTGTTGTTTTTGTTGTTTATTTGACGTTATTGTTGTTGTTGACGTTGTTGTTGTTGTTTATTTGACGTTGTTGTTGTTGTTTTTGTTGTTTATTTGACGTTGTTGTTGTTGTTTATTTGACGTTGTTGTTGTTGTTGTTTATTTGACGTTGTTGTTGTTGATTATTTGACGGTGTTGTTGTTGTTGTTTATTTGACGTTGTTGCTGTTGTTGTTGTTTATTTGACGTTGTTGTTGTTGTTGTTGATGTTGTTGTTGTTGTTTATTTGACGTTGTTGTTGTTGTTGTTGACATAGCTGTTGTTGTTGTTTATTTGACGTTGTTGTTATTGTTGACGTTGTTGTTGTTTATTTGACGTTGTTGTTGTTCTTGTTGTTGTTTATTTGACGTTGTTGTTGTTGACGTTGTTGTTGTTGTTGTTTAATTGACGTTGTTGTTGTTGTTGTTGTTGTTGTTGTTGTTTATTTAACTTTGTTGTTTTTGTTGACGTTGTTGTTGTTGTTGTTGTTTATTTGACGTTGTTATTGTTGACGTTGTTGTTGTTGTTTATTTGACATTGTTGTTGTTGTTGTTGACATTGTTGTTGACATTGTTGTTGACATTGTTGTTGACATTGTTGTTGTTGTTTATTTGACTTTGTTGTTATTGTTGACACTGTTGTTGTTGACGTTGTTGTTGTTGTTTATTTGACGTTGTTGTTGTTGTTGACGTTATTATTGATGTTGTTGTTATTTATTTGACAATTTTATTGTTGTTGACGGTGTTGTTGTTGTTGTTGATGTTGTTGTTGTTATTTATTTGACGTTGTTGTTGTTGTTGTTGTTGTTGTTTATTTGACGTTGTTTTTGTTGACGTTGTTGTTGTTGTTTATTTGACGTTGTTGTTGTTGATGTTGTTGTTGTTGTTGTTTATTTGACGTTGTTGTTGCTTATTTGACGTTGTTGTTGTTGTTGACGTTGTTGTTGTTGTTGTTGTTTATTTGACATTGTTGTTGTTGTTGTTGACGTTGTTGTTGTTGTTGACGTTGTTGTTGTTGTTTATTTGACGTTGTTGTTGTTGTTGTTGTTTATTTGACGTTGTTGTTGTTGTTTATTTGACGTTGTTATTGTTGTTGTTTATTTAACGTTGTTGTTGACGTTGTTGTTGTTGTTGTTTATTTGACGTTGTTGTTATTGTTGACGTTGTTGTTGTTTATTTGACGTTGTTGTTGTTCTTGTTGTTGTTTATTTGACGTTGTTGTTGTTGACGTTGTTGTTGTTGTTGTTTAATTGACGTTGTTATTGTTGTTGACGTTGTTGTTGTTGTTGTTTATTTAACTTTGTTGTTGTTGTTGACGTTGTTGTTGTTGTTGTTGTTTATTTGACGCTGTTCTTGTTGACGTTGTTGTTGTTGTTGTTGTTGTTTATTTGACATTGTTGTTGTTGTTGTTGTTGACATTGTTGTTGTTGTTTATTTGACTTTGTTGTTATTGTTGACACTGTTGTTGTTGACGTTGTTGTTGTTGTTTATTTGACGTTGTTGTTGTTGTTGTTGACGTTGTTATTGTTGTTGTTGTTATTTATTTGACAATTTTGTTGTTGTTGACGGTGTTGTTGTTGTTGTTGATGTTGTTGTTGTTATTTATTTGACGTTGTTGTTGTTGTTGTTTATTTGACGTTGTTGTTGTTGACGTTGTTGTTGTTGTTTATTTGACGTTGTTGTTGTTGATGTTGTTGTTGTTGTTGTTTATTTGACGTTGTTGTTGCTTATTTGACGTTGTTGTTGTTGTTGACGTTGTTGTTGTTGTTGTTGTTGTTGTTTATTTGACATTGTTGTTGTTGTTGTTGACGTTGTTGTTGTTGTTGACGTTGTTGTTGTTGTTTATTTGACGTTGTTGTTGTTGTTGATGATTTTGTTGTTGTTGTTTATTTGACGTTGTTGTTGTTGTTTATTTGACATTGTTGTTGTTGTTATTGTTCATTTGACGTTGTTGTTGTTGTTGACGTTGTTGTTGTTGTTGTTTATTTGACGTCGTTGTTGTCGTTGTTTATTTGACGTTGTTGTTGTTGTTGTTGTTTTTGTTGTTTATTTGACGTTATTGTTGTTGTTGACGTTGTTGTTGTTGTTTATTTGACGTTGTTGTTGTTGTTTTTGTTGTTTATTTGACGTTGTTGTTGTTGTTTATTTGACGTTGTTGTTGTTGTTGTTTATTTGACGTTGTTGTTGTTGATTATTTGACGGTGTTGTTGTTGTTGTTTATTTGACGTTGTTGCTGTTGTTGTTGTTTATTTGACGTTGTTGTTGTTGTTGTTGATGTTGTTGTTGTTGTTTATTTGACGTTGTTGTTGTTGTTGTTGACATAGCTGTTGTTGTTGTTTATTTGACGTTGTTGTTATTGTTGACGTTGTTGTTGTTTATTTGACGTTGTTGTTGTTCTTGTTGTTGTTTATTTGACGTTGTTGTTGTTGACGTTGTTGTTGTTGTTGTTTAATTGACGTTGTTGTTGTTGTTGTTGTTGTTTATTTAACTTTGTTGTTTTTGTTGACGTTGTTGTTGTTGTTGTTGTTTATTTGACGTTGTTATTGTTGACGTTGTTGTTGTTGTTTATTTGACATTGTTGTTGTTGTTGTTGACATTGTTGTTGACATTGTTGTTGACATTGTTGTTGACATTGTTGTTGACATTGTTGTTGTTGTTTATTTGACTTTGTTGTTATTGTTGACACTGTTGTTGTTGACGTTGTTGTTGTTGTTTATTTGACGTTGTTGTTGTTGTTGTTGACGTTATTATTGATGTTGTTGTTATTTATTTGACAATTTTATTGTTGTTGACGGTGTTGTTGTTGTTGTTGATGTTGTTGTTGTTATTTATTTGACGTTGTTGTTGTTGTTGTTGTTGTTGTTTATTTGACGTTGTTTTTGTTGACGTTGTTGTTGTTGTTTATTTGACGTTGTTGTTGTTGATGTTGTTGTTGTTGTTGTTTATTTGACGTTGTTGTTGCTTATTTGACGTTGTTGTTGTTGTTGACGTTGTTGTTGTTGTTGTTGTTTATTTGACATTGTTGTTGTTGTTGTTGACGTTGTTGTTGTTGTTGACGTTGTTGTTGTTGTTTATTTGACGTTGTTGTTGTTGTTGTTTATTTGACGTTGTTGTTGTTGTTTATTTGACGTTGTTATTGTTGTTGTTTATTTAACGTTGTTGTTGACGTTGTTGTTGTTGTTGTTTATTTGACGTTATTGTTGTTGTTTATTAGACATTGTTGTTGTTGTTGACGTTGTTGTTGTTGTTTATTTGACATTGTTGTTGTTGTTGTTGTTTATTTGACGTCGTTGTTGTTGTTGTTTATTTGACGTTGTTGTTGTTGTTTTTCTTTTTTATTTGACGTTGTTGTTGTTGTTGTTGTTGTTGTTGTTGTTTTTGTTGTTTATTTGACGTAGATGTTGTTGTTGACGTTGTTGTTGTTGTTTATTTGACGTTGTTGTTGTTGTTTTTGTTGTTTATTTGACGTTGTTGTTGTTGTTGTTTATTTGACGTTGTTGTTGTTGTTGTTGTTGTTTATTTGACGTTGTTGTTGTTGTTTATTTGACGTTGTTGTTGTTGTTGTTTATTTAACGTCGTTGTTGTTGTTGTTGTTGTTTATTTGACGTTGTTGTTGTTGTTGACGTTGTTGTTGACGTTGTTGTTGTTGTTGTTTATTTGACGTTGTTGTTGTTGACATAGTTGTTGTTGTTGTTTATTTGACGTTGTTGTTATTGTTGACGTTGTTGTTGTTTATTTGACGTTGTTGTTTAATAGACATTGTTGTTGTTGTTGTTGTTGTTGACGTTGTTGTTGTTGTTGTTGTTTATGTAACTTTGTTGTTGTTGTTGTTGACGTTGTTGTTGTTGTTGACGTTGTTGTTGTTGTTGACGTTGTTGTTGTTGTCATTTATTTGACGTTGGTGTTGTTAACGTTGTTGTTGTTGTTGTTTATTTGACATTGTTGTTGTTGTTGACAGTGTTGTTGTTGTTGTTGACATTGTTGTTGTTGTTGTTGTTGTTTATTTGACTTTGTTGTTGTTGTTGACGTTGTTGTTGTTGTTTATTTGACGTTGTTGTTGTTGTTGTTGACGTTGTTGTTGTTGTTGTTTATTTGACAATTTTGTTGTTGTTGACGGTGTTGTTGTTGTTGATGATGTTGTTGTTTATATTTATTTGACTTTGCTGTTGTTGTTGTTGTTTATTTTACGTTGTTATTGTTATTTATTTGACATTGTTATTGTTTATTTGACGTTGTTGTTGTTGACGTTGTTGTTGTTGTTGTTGTTTATTTGACGTTGTTGTTGTTTATTTGACGTTGTTGTTGTTGATTATTTGACGTTGTTGTTGTTGTTGTTGTTTATTTGACGTTGTTGTTGTTTTTGACGTTGTTATTGTTGTTGTTGTTATTTATTTGACAATTTTGTTGTTAATGACGGTGTTGTTGTTGTTGTTGATGTTGTTGTTGTTATTTATTTGACGTTATTGTTGTTGTTGTTTATTTGACGTTGTTGTTGTTGACGTTGTTGTTGTTGGTTATTTGATGTTGTTGTTGTTGATGTTGTTGTTGTTGTTGTTGTTGTTGTTGTTTATTTGACGTTGTTGTTGCTTATTTGACGTTGTTGTTGTTGTTGTTGTTGTTTATTTGACATTGTTGTTGTTGTTGTTGTTGTTTATTTGACGTTGTTGTTGTTGTTGTTGTTTATTTCACGTTGTTGTTGTTGTTTTTGTTTTTGTTGTTTATTTGACGTTGTTGTTGTTGTTGACGTTGTTGTTGTTGTTTATTTGACGTTGTTGTTGTTGTTGTTGTTTATTTGACGTTGTTTTTATTGTTGTTTATTTGACGTTGTTGTTGTTGTTGTTGTTGTTTATTTGACGTTGTTGTTGTTGTTTATTTGACGGTGTTGTTGTTGTTGTTGTTTATTTGACGTTGTTGTTATTGTTGTTTATTTGACGTTGTTGTTGTTGACGTTGTTGTTGTTGTTGTTTATTTGACGTTGTTGTTGTTGACGTTGTAGTTGTTGTTGTTGTTTATTTGACGTTGTTGTTGCTTATTTGACGTTGTTGTTGTTGTTGACGTTGTTGTTGTTGTTGTTTATTTGACATTGTTGTTGTTGTTGTTGACGTGGTTGTTGTTGTTGTTTATTTGACGTTGTTGTTGTTGTTGTTGTTTATTTGACGTTGTTGTTGTTGTTGATGTTTATTTGACGTTGTTATTGTTGTTGTTTATTTGACGTTGTTGTTGTTGACGATGTTATTATTGTTGTTGTTGTTTATTTGACGTTGTTGTTGTTGTTGACGTTGTTGTTGTTGTTGTTGTTTATTTGACGTTGTTGTTGTTGTTTATTTGACATTGTTGTTGTTGTTGTTGTTCATTTGACGTTGTTGTTGTTGTTGTTGACGTTGTTGTGGTTGTTGTTTATTTGACGTCGTTGTTGTTGTTGTTTATTTGACGTTGTTGTTGTTGTTGTTGTTTTTGTTGTTTATTTGACGTTATTGTTGTTGTTGACGTTGTTGTTGTTGTTTATTTGACGTTGTTGTTGTTGTTTTTGTTGTTTATTTGACGTTGTTGTTGTTGTTTATTTGACGTTGTTGTTGTTGTTGTTTATTTGACGTTGTTGTTGTTGTTTATTTGACGGTGTTGTTGTTGTTGTTTATTTGACGTTGTTGCTGTTGTTGTTGTTTATTTGACGTTGTTGTTGTTGTTGTTGTTGATGATGTTGTTGTTGTTGTTGTTGTTGTTTATTTGACGTTGTTGTTGTTGTTGACATAGTTGTTGTTGTTGTTTATTTGACGGTGTTGTTATTATGGACGTTGTTGTTGTTTATTTGACGTTGTTGTTGTTCTTGTTGTTGTTTATTTGACGTTGTTGTTGTTGACGTTGTTGTTGTTGTTGTTTAATTGACGTTGTTGTTGTTGTTGTTGTTGTTGTTTATTTAACTTTGTTGTTTTTGTTGACGTTGTTGTTGTTGTTGTTTATTTGACGTTGTTATTGTTGACGTTGTTGTTGTTGTTTATTTGACATTGTTGTTGTTGACATTGTTGTTGACATTGTTGTTGACATTGTTGTTGACATTGTTGTTGTTGTTTATTTGACTTTATTGTTATTGTTGACACTGTTGTTGTTGACGTTGTTGTTGTTGTTTATTTGACGTTGTTGTTGTTGTTGTTGACGTTGTTATTGTTGTTGTTGTTATTTATTTGACAATTTTATTGTTGTTGACGGTGTTGTTGTTGTTGTTGATGTTGTTGTTGTTATTTATTTGACGTTGTTGTTGTTGTTGTTGTTGTTGTTTATTTGACATTGTTTTTGTTGACGTTGTTGTTGTTGTTTATTTGACGTTGTTGTTGTTGATGTTGTTGTTGTTGTTGTTTATTTGACGTTGTTGTTGCTTATTTGACGTTGTTGTTGTTGTTGACGTTGTTGTTGTTGTTGTTGTTTATTTGACATTGTTGTTGTTGTTGTTGACGTTGTTGTTGTTGTTGACGTTGTTGTTGTTTTTGTTTATTTGACGTTGTTGTTGTTGTTGTTTATTTGACGTTGTTGTTGTTGTTTATTTGACGTTGTTATTGTTGTTGTTTATTTAACGTTGTTGTTGACGTTGTTGTTGTTGTTGTTTATTTGACGTTGTTGTTGTTGTCTATTTGACATTGTTGTTGTTGTTGACGTTGTTGTTGTTGTTTATTTGACATTGTTGTTGTTGTTGACGTTGTTGTTGTTGTTGTTGTTTATTTGACGTCGTTGTTGTTGTTGTTTATTTGACGTTGTTGTTGTTGTTTTTGTTTTTTATTTGACGTTGTTGTTGTTGTTGTTGTTGTTTTTGTTGTTTATTTGACGTAGATGTTGTTGTTGACGTTGTTGTTGTTGTTTTTGTTGTTTATTTGACGTTGTTGTTGTTGTTGTTTATTTGACGTTGTTGTTGTTGTTGTTTATTTGACGTCGTTGTTGTTGTTGTTGTTGTTTATTTGACGTTGTTGTTGTTGTTGACGTTGTTGTTGTTGTTGTTTATTTGACGTTGTTGTTGTTGACATAGTTGTTGTTGTTGTTTATTTGACGTTGTTGTTATTGTTGACGTTGTTGTTGTTTATTTGACGTTGTTGTTTAATAGACATTGTTGTTGTTGTTGTTGTTGTTGTTGACGTTGTTGTTGTTGTTGTTGTTTATGTAACTTTGTTGTTGTTGTTGACGTTGTTGTTGTTGTTGACGTTGTTGTTGTTGTCATTTATTTGACGTTGGTGTTGTTAACGTTGTTGTTGTTGTTGTTTATTTGACATTGTTGTTGTTGTTGACGTTGTTGTTGTTGTTTATTTGACATTGTTGTTGTTGTTGACATTGTTGTTGACATTGTTGTTGACATTGTTGTTGACATTGTTGTTGTTGTTTATTTGACTTTGTTGTTATTGTTGACACTGTTGTTGTTGACGTTGTTGTTGTTGTTTATTTGACGTTGTTGTTGTTGTTGTTGACGTTATTATTGATGTTGTTGTTATTTATTTGACAATTTTATTGTTGTTGACGGTGTTGTTGTTGTTGTTGATGTTGTTGTTGTTATTTATTTGACGTTGTTGTTGTTGTTGTTGTTGTTGTTGTTGTTTATTTGACGTTGTTTTTGTTGACGTTGTTGTTGTTGTTTATTTGACGTTGTTGTTGTTGATGTTGTTGTTGTTGTTGTTTATTTGACGTTGTTGTTGCTTATTTGACGTTGTTGTTGTTGTTGACGTTGTTGTTGTTGTTGTTGTTTATTTGACATTGTTGTTGTTGTTGTTGACGTTGTTGTTGTTGTTGACGTTGTTGTTGTTGTTGTTTATTTGACGTTGTTGTTGTTGTTGTTGTTTATTTGACGTTGTTGTTGTTGTTTATTTGACGTTGTTATTGTTGTTGTTTATTTAACGTTGTTGTTGACGTTGTTGTTGTTGTTGTTTATTTGACGTTGTTGTTGTTGTTTATTAGACATTGTTGTTGTTGTTGACGTTGTTGTTGTTGTTTATTTGACATTGTTGTTGTTGTTGTTGTTGTATATTTGACGTCGTTGTTGTTGTTGTTTATTTGACGTTGTTGTTGTTGTTTTTGTTTTTTATTTGACGTTGTTGTTGTTGTTGTTGTTGTTGTTGTTTTTGTTGTTTATTTGACGTAGATGTTGTTGTTGACGTTGTTGTTGTTGTTTATTTGACGTTGTTGTTGTTGTTTTTGTTGTTTATTTGACGTTGTTGTTGTTGTTGTTTATTTGACGTTGTTGTTGTTGTTGTTGTTGTTTATTTGACGCTGTTGTTGTTGTTTATTTGACGTTGTTGTTGTTGTTGTTTATTTAACGTCGTTGTTGTTGTTGTTGTTGTTTATTTGACGTTGTTGTTGTTGTTGTTGACGTTGTTGTTGACGTTGTTGTTGTTGTTGTTTATTTGACGTTGTTGTTGTTGACATAGTTGTTGTTGTTGTTTATTTGACGTTGTTGTTATTGTTGACGTTGTTGTTGTTTATTTGACGTTGTTGTTTAATAGACATTGTTGTTGTTGTTGTTGTTGACGTTGTTGTTGTTGTTGTTGTTTATGTAACTTTGTTGTTGTTGTTGTTGACGTTGTTGTTGTTGTTGACGTTGTTGTTGTTGTCATTTATTTGACGTTGGTGTTGTTAACGTTGTTGTTGTTGTTGTTTATTTGACATTGTTGTTGTTGTTGACGGTGTTGTTGTTGTTGTTGACATTGTTGTTGTTGTTGTTTATTTGACTTTGTTGTTGTTGTTGACGTTGTTGTTGTTGTTGACGTTGTTGTTGTTGTTTATTTGACGTTGTTGTTGTTGTTGTTGACGTTGTTGTTGTTGTTGTTTATTTGACAATTTTGTTGTTGTTGACGGTGTTGTTGTTGTTGATGATGTTGTTGTTTATATTTATTTGACTTTGCTGCTGTTGTTGTTGTTTATTTTACGTTGTTATTGTTATTTATTTGACATTGTTGTTGTTGTTTATTTGACGTTGTTGTTGTTGACGTTGTTGTTGTTGTTGTTGTTTATTTGACGTTGTTATTGTTTATTTGACGTTGTTGTTGTTGATTATTTGACGTTGTTGTTGTTGTTGTTGTTTATTTGACGTTGTTGTTGTTTTTGACGTTGTTATTGTTGTTGTTGTTGTTATTTATTTGACAATTTTGTTGTTAATGACGGTGTTGTTGTTGTTGTTGATGTTGTTGTTGTTATTTATTTGACGTTATTGTTGTTGTTGTTTATTTGACGTTGTTGTTGTTGACGTTGTTGTTGTTGGTTATTTGATGTTGTTGTTGTTGATGTTGTTGTTGTTGTTGTTGTTGTTGTTTATTTGACGTTGTTGTTGCTTATTTGACGTTGTTGTTGTTGTTGTTGTTGTTTATTTGACATTGTTGTTGTTGTTGTTGTTTATTTGACGTTGTTGTTGTTGTTGTTGTTTATTTCACGTTGTTGTTGTTGTTTTTGTTTTTGTTGTTTATTTGACGTTGTTGTTGTTGTTGACGTTGTTGTTGTTGTTTATTTGACGTTGTTGTTGTTGTTGTTGTTTATTTGACGTTGTTTTTATTGTTGTTTATTTGACGTTGTTGTTGTTGTTGTTGTTGTTTATTTGACGTTGTTGTTGTTGTTTATTTGACGGTGTTGTTGTTGTTGTTGTTTATTTGACGTTGTTGTTATTGTTGTTTATTTGACGTTGTTGTTGTTGACGTTGTTGTTGTTGTTGTTTATTTGACGTTGTTGTTGCTTATTTGACGTTGTTGTTGTTGTTGACGTTGTTGTTGTTGTTGTTTATTTGACATTGTTGTTGTTGTTGTTGACGTGGTTGTTGTTGTTGTTTATTTGACGTTGTTGTTGTTGTTGTTTATTTGACGTTGTTGTTGTTGTTGTTGATGTTTATTTGACGTTGTTATTGTTGTTGTTTATTTGACGTTGTTGTTGTTGACGATGTTGTTGTTGTTGTTGTTGTTTATTTGACGTTGTTGTTGTTGTTGACGTTGTTGTTGTTGTTGTTGTTTATTTGACGTTGTTGTTGTTGTTTATTTGACATTGTTGTTGTTGTTGTTGTTCATTTGACGTTGTTGTTGTTGTTGTTGACGTTGTTGTGGTTGTTGTTTATTTGACGTCGTTGTTGTTGTTGTTTATTTGACGTTGTTGTTGTTGTTGTTTTTGTTGTTTATTTGACGTTATTGTTGTTGTTGACGTTGTTGTTGTTGTTTATTTGACGTTGTTGTTGTTGTTTTTGTTGTTTATTTGACGTTGTTGTTGTTGTTTATTTGACGTTGTTGTTGTTGTTGTTTATTTGACGTTGTTGTTGTTGTTTATTTGACGGTGTTGTTGTTGTTGTTTATTTGACGTTGTTGCTGTTGTTGTTGTTTATTTGACGTTGTTGTTGTTGTTGTTGATGATGTTGTTGTTGTTGTTGTTGTTGTTTATTTGACGTTGTTGTTGTTGTTGACATAGTTGTTGTTGTTGTTTATTTGACGGTGTTGTTATTATGGACGTTGTTGTTGTTTATTTGACGTTGTTGTTGTTCTTGTTGTTGTTTATTTGACGTTGTTGTTGTTGACGTTGTTGTTGTTGTTGTTTAATTGACGTTGTTGTTGTTGTTGTTGTTGTTGTTTATTTAACTTTGTTGTTTTTGTTGACGTTGTTGTTGTTGTTGTTTATTTGACGTTGTTATTGTTGACGTTGTTGTTGTTGTTTATTTGACATTGTTGTTGTTGACATTGTTGTTGACATTGTTGTTGTTGTTTATTTGACTTTATTGTTATTGTTGACACTGTTGTTGTTGACGTTGTTGTTGTTGTTTATTTGACGTTGTTGTTGTTGTTGTTGACGTTGTTATTGTTGTTGTTATTATTTATTTGACAATTTTATTGTTGTTGACGGTGTTGTTGTTGTTGTTGATGTTGTTGTTGTTATTTATTTGACGTTGTTGTTGTTGTTGTTGTTGTTTTTGTTTATTTGACGTTGTTTTTGTTGACGTTGTTGTTGTTGTTTATTTGACGTTGTTGTTGTTGATGTTGTTGTTGTTGTTGTTTATTTGACGTTGTTGTTGCTTATTTGACGTTGTTGTTGTTGTTGACGTTGTTGTTGTTGTTGTTGTTTATTTGACATTGTTGTTGTTGTTGTTGATGTTTATTTGTTGTTGTTGACGTTGTTGTTGTTGTTGTTTATTTGACGTTGTTGTTGTTGTTGTTTATTTGACGTTGTTGTTGTTGTTGTTTATTTGACGTTGTTGTTGTTATCTATTTGACATTGTTGTTGTTGTTGACGTTGTTGTTGTTGTTTATTTGACATTGTTGTTGTTGTTGACGTTGTTGTTGTTGTTGTTGTTTATTTGACGTCGTTGTTGTTGTTGTTTATTTGACGTTGTTGTTGTTGTTTTTGTTTTTTATTTGACGTTGTTGTTGTTGTTGTTGTTGTTTTTGTTGTTTATTTGACGTAGATGTTGTTGTTGACGTTGTTGTTGTTGTTTATTTGACGTTGTTGTTGTTGTTTTTGTTGTTTATTTGACGTTGTTGTTGTTGTTGTTTATTTGACGTTGTTGTTGTTGTTGTTTATTTGACGTTGTTGTTGTTGTTTATTTGACGTTGTTGTTGTTGTTGTTTATTTAACGTCGTTGTTGTTGTTGTTGTTGTTTATTTGACGTTGTTGTTGTTGTTGACGTTGTTGTTGACGTTGTTGTTGTTGTTGTTTATTTGACGTTGTTGTTGTTGACATAGTTGTTGTTGTTGTTTATTTGACGTTGTTGTTATTGTTGACGTTGTTGTTGTTTATTTGACGTTGTTGTTTAATAGACATTGTTGTTGTTGTTGTTGTTGTTGACGTTGTTGTTGTTGTTGTTTATGTAACTTTGTTGTTGTTGTTGACGTTGTTGTTGTTGTTGACGTTGTTGTTGTTGTCATTTATTTGACGTTGGTGTTGTTAACGTTGTTGTTGTTGTTGTTTATTTGACATTGTTGTTGTTGTTGACGTTGTTGTTGTTGTTTATTTGACATTGTTGTTGTTGTTGACATTGTTGTTGACATTGTTGTTGACATTGTTGTTGACATTGTTGTTGTTGTTTATTTGACTTTGTTGTTATTGTTGACACTGTTGTTGTTGACGTTGTTGTTGTTGTTTATTTGACGTTGTTGTTGTTGTTGTTGACGTTATTATTGATGTTGTTGTTATTTATTTGACAATTTTATTGTTGTTGACGGTGTTGTTGTTGTTGTTGATGTTGTTGTTGTTATTTATTTGACGTTGTTGTTGTTGTTGTTGTTGTTGTTTATTTGACGTTGTTTTTGTTGACGTTGTTGTTGTTGTTTATTTGACGTTGTTGTTGTTGATGTTGTTGTTGTTGTTGTTTATTTGACGTTGTTGTTGCTTATTTGACGTTGTTGTTGTTGTTGACGTTGTTGTTGTTGTTGTTGTTGTTTATTTGACATTGTTGTTGTTGTTGTTGACGTTGTTGTTGTTGTTGACGTTGTTGTTGTTGTTGTTTATTTGACGTTGTTGTTGTTGTTGTTGTTTATTTGACGTTGTTGTTGTTGTTTATTTGACGTTGTTATTGTTGTTGTTTATTTAACGTTGTTGTTGACGTTGTTGTTGTTGTTGTTTATTTGACGTTGTTGTTGTTGTTTATTAGACATTGTTGTTGTTGTTGACGTTGTTGTTGTTGTTTATTTGACATTGTTGTTGTTGTTGTTGTATATTTGACGTCGTTGTTGTTGTTGTTTATTTGACGTTGTTGTTGTTGTTTTTGTTTTTTATTTGACGTTGTTGTTGTTGTTGTTGTTGTTGTTTTTGTTGTTTATTTGACGTAGATGTTGTTGTTGACGTTGTTGTTGTTGTTTATTTGACGTTGTTGTTGTTGTTTTTGTTGTTTATTTGACGTTGTTGTTGTTGTTGTTTATTTGACGTTGTTGTTGTTGTTGTTGTTTATTTGACGTTGTTGTTGTTGTTTATTTGACGTTGTTGTTGTTGTTGTTTATTTAACGTTGTTGTTGTTGTTGTTGTTGTTTATTTGACGTTGTTGTTGTTGTTGACGTTGTTGTTGACGTTGTTGTTGTTGTTGTTTATTTGACGTTGTTGTTGTTGACATAGTTGTTGTTGTTGTTTATTTGACGTTGTTGTTATTGTTGACGTTTTTGTTGTTTATTTGACGTTGTTGTTTAATAGACATTGTTGTTGTTGTTGTTGTTGACGTTGTTGTTGTTGTTGTTGTTTATGTAACTTTGTTGTTGTTGTTGTTGACGTTGTTGTTGTTGTTGACGTTGTTGTTGTTGTCATTTATTTGACGTTGGTGTTGTTAACGTTGTTGTTGTTGTTGTTTATTTGACATTGTTGTTGTTGTTGACGGTGTTGTTGTTGTTGTTGACATTGTTGTTGTTGTTGACATTGTTGTTGTTGTTGTTTATTTGACTTTGTTGTTGTTGTTGACGTTGTTGTTGTTGTTGACGTTGTTGTTGTTGTTTATTTGACGTTGTTGTTGTTGTTGTTGACGTTGTTGTTGTTGTTGTTTATTTGACAATTTTGTTGTTGTTGACGGTGTTGTTGTTGTTGATGATGTTGTTGTTTATATTTATTTGACTTTGCTGCTGTTGTTGTTGTTTATTTTACGTTGTTATTGTTATTTATTTGACATTGTTGTTGTTGTTTATTTGACGTTGTTGTTGTTGACGTTGTTGTTGTTGTTGTTGTTTATTTGACGTTGTTATTGTTTATTTGACGTTGTTGTTGTTGATTATTTGACGTTGTTGTTGTTGTTGTTGTTTATTTGACGTTGTTGTTGTTTTTGACGTTGTTATTGTTGTTGTTGTTGTTATTTATTTGACAATTTTGTTGTTAATGACGGTGTTGTTGTTGTTGTTGATGTTGTTGTTGTTATTTATTTGACGTTATTGTTGTTGTTGTTTATTTGACGTTGTTGTTGTTGACGTTGTTGTTGTTGGTTATTTGATGTTGTTGTTGTTGATGTTGTTGTTGTTGTTGTTGTTGTTGTTGTTTATTTGACGTTGTTGTTGCTTATTTGACGTTGTTGTTGTTGTTGTTGTTGTTTATTTGACATTGTTGTTGTTGTTGTTGTTTATTTGACGTTGTTGTTGTTGTTGTTGTTTATTTCACGTTGTTGTTGTTGTTTTTGTTTTTGTTGTTTATTTGACGTTGTTGTTGTTGTTGACGTTGTTGTTGTTGTTTATTTGACGTTGTTGTTGTTGTTGTTGTTTATTTGACGTTGTTTTTATTGTTATTTATTTGACGTTGTTGTTGTTGTTGTTGTTGTTTATTTGACGTTGTTGTTGTTGTTTATTTGACGGTGTTGTTGTTGTTGTTGTTTATTTGACGTTGTTGTTATTGTTGTTTATTTGACGTTGTTGTTGTTGACGTTGTTGTTGTTGTTGTTTATTTGACGTTGTTGTTGCTTATTTGACGTTGTTGTTGTTGTTGACGTTGTTGTTGTTGTTGTTTATTTGACATTGTTGTTGTTGTTGTTGACGTGGTTGTTGTTGTTGTTTATTTGACGTTGTTGTTGTTGTTGTTGTTTATTTGACGTTGTTGTTATTGTTGTTGATGTTTATTTGACGTTGTTATTGTTGTTGTTTATTTGACGTTGTTGTTGTTGACGATGTTGTTGTTGTTGTTGTTGTTTATTTGACGTTGTTGTTGTTGTTTATTTGACATTGTTGTTGTTGTTGTTGTTCATTTGACGTTGTTGTTGTTGTTGTTGACGTTGTTGTGGTTGTTGTTTATTTGACGTCGTTGTTGTTGTTGTTTATTTGACGTTGTTGTTGTTGTTGTTTTTGTTGTTTATTTGACGTTATTGTTGTTGTTGACGTTGTTGTTGTTTATTTGACGTTGTTGTTGTTGTTTTTGTTGTTTATTTGACGTTGTTGTTGTTGTTTATTTGACGTTGTTGTTGTTGTTGTTTATTTGACGTTGTTGTTGTTGTTTATTTGACGGTGTTGTTATTGTTGTTTATTTGACGTTGTTGCTGTTGTTGTTGTTTATTTGACGTTGTTGTTGTTGTTGTTGTTGATGATGTTGTTGTTGTTGTTGTTGTTGTTTATTTGACGTTGTTGTTGTTGTTGACATAGTTGTTGTTGTTGTTTATTTGACGGTGTTGTTATTATGGACGTTGTTGTTGTTTATTTGACGTTGTTGTTGTTCTTGTTGTTGTTTATTTGACGTTGTTGTTGTTGACGTTGTTGTTGTTGTTGTTTAATTGACGTTGTTGTTGTTGTTGTTGTTGTTGTTTATTTAACTTTGTTGTTTTTGTTGACGTTGTTGTTGTTGTTGTTTATTTGACGTTGTTATTGTTGACGTTGTTGTTGTTGTTTATTTGACATTGTTGTTGTTGACATTGTTGTTGACATTGTTGTTGACATTGTTGTTGACATTGTTGTTGTTGTTTATTTGACTTTATTGTTATTGTTGACACTGTTGTTGTTGACGTTGTTGTTGTTGTTTATTTGACGTTGTTGTTGTTGTTGTTGACGTTGTTATTGTTGTTGTTGTTATTTATTTGACAATTTTATTGTTGTTGACGGTGTTGTTGTTGTTGTTGATGTTGTTGTTGTTATTTATTTGACGTTGTTGTTGTTGTTGTTGTTGTTTTTGTTTATTTGACGTTGTTTTTGTTGACGTTGTTGTTGTTGTTTATTTGACGTTGTTGTTGTTGATGTTGTTGTTGTTGTTGTTTATTTGACGTTGTTGTTGCTTATTTGACGTTGTTGTTGTTGTTGACGTTGTTGTTGTTGTTGTTGTTTATTTGACATTGTTGTTGTTGTTGTTGACGTTGTTGTTGTTGTTGACGTTGTTGTTGTTGTTGTTTATTTGACGTTGTTGTTGTTGTTGTTTATTTGACGTTGTTGTTGTTGTTGTTTATTTGACGTTGTTGTTGTTGTCTATTTGACATTGTTGTTGTTTTTGACGTTGTTGTTGTTGTTTATTTGACATTGTTGTTGTTGTTGACGTTGTTGTTGTTGTTGTTGTTTATTTGACGTCGTTGTTGTTGTTGTTTATTTGACGTTGTTGTTGTTGTTTTTGTTTTTTATTTGACGTTGTTGTTGTTGTTGTTGTTGTTTTTGTTGTTTATTTGACGTAGATGTTGTTGTTGACGTTGTTGTTGTTGTTTATTTGACGTTGTTGTTGTTGTTTTTGTTGTTTATTTGACGTTGTTGTTGTTGTTGTTTATTTGACGTTGTTGTTGTTGTTTATTTGACGTTGTTGTTGTTGTTTATTTGACGGTGTTGTTGTTGTTGTTTATTTAACGTCGTTGTTGTTGTTGTTGTTGTTTATTTGACGTTGTTGTTGTTGTTGACGTTGTTGTTGTTGTTGTTTATTTGACGTTGTTGTTGTTGACATAGTTGTTGTTGTTGTTTATTTGACGTTGTTGTTATTGTTGACGTTGTTGTTGTTTATTTGACGTTGTTGTTTAATAGACATTGTTGTTGTTGTTGTTGTTGTTGTTGACGTTGTTGTTGTTGTTGTTGTTTATGTAACTTTGTTGTTGTTGTTGACGTTGTTGTTGTTGTTGACGTTGTTGTTGTTGTCATTTATTTGACGTTGGTGTTGTTAACGTTGTTGTTGTTGTTGTTTATTTGACATTGTTGTTGTTGTTGACGGTGTTGTTGTTGTTGTTGACATTGTTGTTGTTGTTGTTTATTTGACGTTGTTGTTGTTGTTGACGTTGTTGTTGTTGTTGACGTTGTTGTTGTTGTTTATTTGACGTTGTTGTTGTTGTTGTTGACGTTGTTGTTGTTGTTGTTTATTTGACAATTTTGTTGTTGTTGACGGTGTTGTTGTTGTTGATGATGTTGTTGTTTATATTTATTTGACTTTGCTGTTGTTGTTGTTGTTTATTTTACGTTGTTATTGTTATTTATTTGACATTGTTGTTGTTGTTTATTTGACGTTGTTGTTGTTGACGTTGTTGTTGTTGTTGTTTATTTGACGTTGTTATTGTTTATTTGACGTTGTTGTTGTTGATTATTTGACGTTGTTGTTGTTGTTGTTGTTGTTTATTTGACGTTATTGTTGTTTTTGACGTTGTTATTGTTGTTGTTGTTGTTATTTATTTGACAATTTTGTTGTTAATGACGGTGTTGTTGTTGTTGTTGATGTTGTTGTTGTTATTTATTTGACGTTATTGTTGTTGTTGTTTATTTGACGTTGTTGTTGTTGACGTTGTTGTTGTTGGTTATTTGATGTTGTTGTTGTTGATGTTGTTGTTGTTGTTGTTGTTGTTTATTTGACGTTGTTGTTGCTTATTTGACGTTGTTGTTGTTGTTGTTGTTGTTGTTTATTTGACATTGTTGTTGTTGTTGTTGTTTATTTGACGTTGTTGTTGTTGTTGTTGTTTATTTCACGTTGTTGTTGTTGTTTTTGTTTTTGTTGTTTATTTGACGTTGTTGTTGTTGTTGACGTTGTTATTGTTGTTTATTTGACGTTGTTGTTGTTGTTGTTGTTTATTTGACGTTGTTTTTATTGTTGTTTATTTGACGTTGTTGTTGTTGTTGTTGTTTATTTGACGTTGTTGTTGTTGTTTATTTGACGGTGTTGTTGTTGTTGTTGTTTATTTGACGTTGTTGTTATTGTTGTTTATTTGACGTTGTTGTTGTTGACGTTGTTGTTGTTGTTGTTTATTTGACGTTGTTGTTGTTGACGTTGTAGTTGTTGTTGTTGTTTATTTGACGTTGTTGTTGCTTATTTGACGTTGTTGTTGTTGTTGACGTTGTTGTTGTTGTTGTTGTTTATTTGACATTGTTGTTGTTGTTGTTGACGTGGTTGTTGTTGTTGTTTATTTGACGTTGTTGTTGTTGTTGTTGTTGTTTATTTGACGTTGTTGTTGTTGTTGTTGATGTTTATTTGACGTTGTTATTGTTGTTGTTTATTTGATGTTGTTGTTGTTGACGATGTTATTGTTGTTGTTGTTGTTTATTTGACGTTGTTGTTGTTGTTGACGTTGTTGTTGTTGTTGTTGTTGTTGTTTATTTGACGTTGTTGTTGTTGTTTATTTGACATTGTTGTTGTTGTTGTTGTTCATTTGACGTTGTTGTTGTTGTTGTTGACGTTGTTGTGGTTGTTGTTTATTTGACGTCGTTGTTGTTGTTGTTTATTTGACGTTGTTGTTGTTGTTGTTGTTTTTGTTGTTTATTTGACGTTATTGTTGTTGTTGACGTTGTTGTTGTTGTTGTTTAATTGACGTTGTTGTTGTTGTTATTGTTGTTTATTTAACTTTGTTGTTTTTGTTGACGTTGTTGTTGTTGTTGTTTATTTGACGTTGTTATTGTTGACGTTGTTGTTGTTGTTTATTTGACATTGTTGTTGTTGTTGTTGTTGTTGACATTGTTGTTGACATTGTTGTTGACATTGTTGTTGACATTGTTGTTGTTGTTTATTTGACTTTGTTGTTATTGTTGACACTGTTGTTGTTGACGTTGTTGTTGTTGTTTATTTGACGTTGTTGTTGTTGTTGTTGACGTTGTTATTGTTGTTGTTGTTATTTATTTGACAATTTTATTGTTGTTGACGGTGTTGTTGTTGTTGTTGATGTTGTTGTTGTTATTTATTTGACGTTGTTGTTGTTGTTGTTGTTGTTGTTGTTTATTTGACGTTGTTTTTGTTGACGTTGTTGTTGTTGTTTATTTGACGTTGTTGTTGTTGATGTTGTTGTTGTTGTTGTTTATTTGACGTTGTTGTTGCTTATTTGACGTTGTTGTTGTTGTTGACGTTGTTGTTGTTGTTGTTGTTTATTTGACATTGTTGTTGTTGTTGTTGACGTTGTTGTTGTTGTTGACGTTGTTGTTGTTGTTTATTTGACGTTGTTGTTGTTGTTGTTTATTTGACGTTGTTGTTGTTGTTTATTTGACGTTGTTATTGTTGTTGTTTATTTAACGTTGTTGTTGACGTTGTTGTTGTTGTTGTTTATTTGACGTTGTTGTTGTTGTCTATTTGACATTGTTGTTGTTGTTGACGTTGTTGTTGTTGTTTATTTGACATTGTTGTTGTTGTTGTTGTTGTTTATTTGACGTCGTTGTTGTTGTTGTTTATTTGACGTTGTTGTTGTTGTTTTTGTTTTTTATTTGACGTTGTTATTGTTGTTGTTGTTGTTTTTGTTGTTTATTTGACGTAGATGTTGTTGTTGACGTTGTTGTTGTTGTTTATTTGACGTTGTTGTTGTTGTTTTTGTTGTTTATTTGACGTTGTTGTTGTTGTTGTTTATTTGACGTTGTTGTTGTTGTTGTTTATTTGACGTTGTTGTTGTTGTTTATTTGACGGTGTTGTTGTTGTTGTTTATTTAACGTCGTTGTTGTTGTTGTTGTTTATTTGACGTTGTTGTTGTTGTTGACGTTGTTGTTGTTGTTGTTTATTTGACGTTGTTGTTGTTGACATAGTTGTTGTTGTTGTTTATTTGACGTTGTTGTTATTGTTGACGTTGTTGTTGTTTATTTGACGTTGTTGTTTAATAGACATTGTTGTTGTTGTTGTTGTTGTTGACGTTGTTGTTGTTGTTTATGTAAATTTGTTGTTGTTGTTGACGTTGTTGTTGTTGTTGACGTTGTTGTTGTTGTCATTTATTTGACGTTGGTGTTGTTAACGTTGTTGTTGTTGTTGTTTATTTGACATTGTTGTTGTTGTTGACGGTGTTGTTGTTGTTGTTGACATTGTTGTTGTTGTTGTTGTTTATTTGACTTTGTTGTTGTTGTTGACGTTGTTGTTGTTGTTGACGTTGTTGTTGTTGTTTATTTGACGTTGTTGTTGTTGTTGTTGACGTTGTTGTTGTTGTTGTTTATTTGACAATTTTGTTGTTGTTGACGGTGTTGTTGTTGTTGATGATGTTGTTGTTTATATTTATTTGACTTTGCTGTTGTTGTTGTTGTTTATTTTACGTTGTTATTGTTATTTATTTGACATTGTTGTTGTTGTTTATTTGACGTTGTTGTTGTTGACGTTGTTGTTGTTGTTGTTGTTTATTTGACGTTGTTATTGTTTATTTGACGTTGTTGTTGTTGATTATTTGACGTTGTTGTTGTTGTTGTTGTTGTTTATTTGACGTTGTTGTTGTTTTTGACGTTGTTATTGTTGTTGTTCATTTGACGTTGTTGTTGTTGTTGTTGACGTTGTTGTGGTTGTTGTTTATTTGACGTCGTTGTTGTTGTTGTTTATTTGACGTTGTTGTTGTTGTTGTTGTTTTTGTTGTTTATTTGACGTTATTGTTGTTGTTGACGTTGTTGTTGTTGTTGTTGTTTAATTGACGTTGTTGTTGTTGTTGTTGTTGTTTATTTAACTTTGTTGTTTTTGTTGACGTTGTTGTTGTTGTTGTTTATTTGACGTTGTTATTGTTGACGTTGTTGTTGTTGTTTATTTGACATTGTTGTTGTTGTTGTTGTTGACATTGTTGTTGACATTGTTGTTGACATTGTTGTTGACATTGTTGTTGTTGTTTATTTGACTTTGTTGTTATTGTTGACACTGTTGTTGTTGACGTTGTTGTTGTTGTTTATTTGACGTTGTTGTTGTTGTTGTTGACGTTGTTATTGTTGTTGTTGTTATTTATTTGACAATTTTATTGTTGTTGACGGTGTTGTTGTTGTTGTTGATGTTGTTGTTGTTATTTATTTGACGTTGTTGTTGTTGTTGTTGTTGTTGTTGTTTATTTGACGTTGTTTTTGTTGACGTTGTTGTTGTTGTTTATTTGACGTTGTTGTTGTTGATGTTGTTGTTGTTGTTGTTTATTTGACGTTGTTGTTGCTTATTTGACGTTGTTGTTGTTGTTGACGTTGTTGTTGTTTATTTGACATTGTTGTTGTTGTTGTTGACGTTGTTGTTGTTGTTGACGTTGTTGTTGTTGTTGTTTATTTGACGTTGTTGTTGTTGTTGTTTATTTGACGTTGTTGTTGTTGTTTATTTGACGTTGTTATTGTTGTTGTTTATTTAATGTTGTTGTTGACGTTGTTGTTGTTGTTGTTTATTTGACGTTGTTGTTGTTGTCTATTTGACATTGTTGTTGTTGTTGACGTTGTTGTTGTTGTTTATTTGACATTGTTGTTGTTGTTGACGTTGTTGTTGTTGTTGTTGTTTATTTGACGTCGTTGTTGTTGTTGTTTATTTGACGTTGTTGTTGTTGTTTTTGTTTTTTATTTGACGTTGTTATTGTTGTTGTTGTTGTTTTTGTTGTTTATTTGACGTAGATGTTGTTGTTGACGTTGTTGTTGTTGTTTATTTGACGTTGTTGTTGTTGTTTTTGTTGTTTATTTGACGTTGTTGTTGTTGTTGTTTATTTGACGTTGTTGTTGTTGTTGTTTATTTGACGTTGTTGTTGTTGTTTATTTGACGGTGTTGTTGTTGTTGTTTATTTAACGTCGTTGTTGTTGTTGTTGTTGTTTATTTGACGTTGTTGTTGTTGTTGACGTTGTTGTTGTTGTTGTTTATTTGACGTTGTTGTTGTTGACATAGTTGTTGTTGTTGTTTATTTGACGTTGTTGTTATTGTTGACGTTGTTGTTGTTTATTTGACGTTGTTGTTTAATAGACATTGTTGTTGTTGTTGTTGTTGACGTTGTTGTTGTTGTTGTTTATGTAAATTTGTTGTTGTTGTTGACGTTGTTGTTGTTGTTGACGTTGTTGTTGTTGTTGTCATTTATTTGACGTTGGTGTTGTTAACGTTGTTGTTGTTGTTGTTTATTTGACATTGTTGTTGTTGTTGACGGTGTTGTTGTTGTTGTTGACATTGTTGTTGTTGTTGTTTATTTGACTTTGTTGTTGTTGTTGACGTTGTTGTTGTTGTTGACGTTGTTGTTGTTGTTTATTTGACGTTGTTGTTGTTGTTGTTGACGTTGTTGTTGTTGTTGTTTATTTGACAATTTTGTTGTTGTTGACGGTGTTGTTGTTGTTGATGATGTTGTTGTTTATATTTATTTGACTTTGCTGTTGTTGTTGTTGTTTATTTTACGTTGTTATTGTTATTTATTTGACATTGTTGTTGTTGTTTATTTGACGTTGTTGTTGTTGACGTTGTTGTTGTTGTTGTTGTTTATTCGACGTTGTTATTGTTTATTTGACGTTGTTGTTGTTGATTATTTGACGTTGTTGTTGTTGTTGTTGTTGTTTATTTAACGTTGTTGTTGTTTTTGACGTTGTTATTGTTGTTGTTGTTGTTATTTATTTGACAATTTTGTTGTTGTTGACGGTGTTGTTGTTGTTGTTGATGTTGTTGTTGTTATTTATTTGACGTTATT